>PVKA01015127.1:31441-50878 GCA_004027165.1 Ctenomys sociabilis
ATGTACGTATGTGTATATATATATATATATATATATATATGCATATGTATATAGTTGGAGAAGGCCAGGCATGGTGGCACATGACTGTAAACCCAGCATGTGGGAGGATTAGGAAGGAGGATCACCAAGAGTTTAAGGGTACCCTGAACTACACAGGAGTAACCTGTCTCAAAAAAAAAAAAAAAAAACAGAAAAGAAAAGAAAATTTGAAGAATGTTACAATGGAATTGCCCATTCAACTAAATAAGATTGGGCTCTTCTCCCAAGTTCTCTTCTGCATTTCATGAGCTGAAAGGAATTGTATTATCACTGTATGTTATAACAAAGTTAACCTAGTTTTATTAACTTACCTTTACCAGTAAATCAAGCATTAGAAAATAATTTGTTTTATCATTTTCTTTATCATTCCATAAAAGGCATCGAACAACAGGACCAATAAGATTCCAGCCCATGGTCTTGATGATAACCTGCAAAACCATCTTAGAGTAAAACACTGACACCTATAGGACATAGAAACAGTATGTTTCTCTAACAAAGAATTTTCTGTGAAACAGGAAAAAGGAAGCAAGTGAGACCTGCAATAAATATTTCTCCACAGACTTTCTAGGGTTGGCTCCTAACAGATATCAACATTTAAAAAATGCTTAATACTTCCACTGAAAAAAGGCAAAAGGATCTTTATATTAGGGAACTTAGTCTTTCCCAGGATTCAGACAGTGTCTCCATTTCTTTTGTTTTAGTACAGGAATTGAACTCAGGCCCTTGAACTTGCTAGTCAGGTGCTTATACCACTGAGCTATATCCCCAGCCCATTTCTCTTATTTCTTACAAGAGAGTTAATTTGCTTAAAATGAGCAAGCACTTAACAGAATTCTGGTCTTCTGATTCATATAGTGAGGAATGTTTAAAGGTTGTGAACCTTTAAAGTTCCTTGGGAAATCTCGAACATAAACTTCTATACTGTCAGATTCTACATTCTAGGATGATTCTTCAAAAAAAAAAAAAAAAAGAGCTAAGATAACCAAATGGTACCTACAATACCTCCTCTTTACTCCAGTCTTACAATATAAGACAGTATGAGGAAGAACAGTCATCCGTAATGAGTAAAGGCAGGAGAGACTTCCCAGAAGTTAAGGCATCTTTTGGAAACAGAAAACATAGCTCTGTTTACTTCTGAAGCAGCACTGTATAAAGGTAAAAGGCTTAACAATGCCTGGAGAACTATATTAGGGTATGTGAACATATAGTTCACACTCACAAAAGAGAAAATACTATCTGTTCAGTTTGTTCATTTCATTTACTTCAGTGTTTGTTCTGTTCCAATTTGAATGACCTTATCAGACAGCAAAAGTTACATTTTGAGTAATACAGGTCTTGCTTTAACTTGGTCTTAACCATCCAGCAGAAAAGTGTAACCATGAGGTATTAAAAGTAAAGCTATATTAGTTTTTCTCTTGTTAATATTCAGGTTCCCTACATGTTCTAATTAACAGTTAATGACATATAAAGATTTGGGTTTTTGAAATTTTGAGACAGGATCTAACTATGTTGTGTAGGCTTGTTGCAAACTAGGGGGTTCAAGTGATTCTCCTGCCTCAGTTCTCCATGTAGCTGAAACTACAGGTGTGTATTACCGTGCCCAGCTAAGTCATATATATATATGATTTCTGACATAGGGTCTTACTACACAGTTCAGATTTGTAGTGATCCTCCTGGCTCATTCTCCCAGTTGCTGGGATTACAGGCATGCACCACCATGCCCGGTTTCAAAGCCAACACATGGGGTTTGGGGGCTTTTTTTTTCTCTATAGTACTTAACTTTTTTACATTGTATACAACTTACTCATTATGTATGTTTCTCTTTATATTATATGAAATTCTGTACATTCATATAGGCAGATTTTTTTTTTTTTTCTTTTTTTGGTGGAACCAGGGATTGAACTCAGGCCCTTGTGCTTGCCAGGGAAGCACTTATTCCATTGAGCCATCTCCCTGGCCCCTAGGCAGATTTTTTTCATTACTGTAACCTATTACCAATATAAGTGACCAAGTAGGTATTGTTACAAAGGAATACAACAAAATAGATGTTCAATAAATACAGACTGAATTATGCCCATTATTTTATGCATACCAAATTACTCTTATTATTATTACTCTTATTCAAAGTTTTGATGGTCATTTCCACTGATTTTCTGTGTGGTTTGACTTTAACTTTAATAGCATTTATTTTATATAATTCATTCCCATGCCATGTTTTTGTTTCTTCAGTTTCTTATGGGATATTTTTTTTCTGTGCAACGTCCTCTTTTGGTTTAGAAACAGGTTGTTCCTTTTCAATAAGCATCACCTCAGTATGGCGGGGGGGGAGAGCTCATGTATGGGTTAATCCTGCTATGAGTTGTATAATTCTGGTGGTGCATCTTGGGTGCTTTGTTTACCTAGATATGCTTAATAACCAGAGAGTCTACATCTAAACCTTTAAGTTCAGCATTTCTTTCTGTAGTTTTAAGCACGTGCAACAAAAATTCAGCAGTCTTTTTGAGCCACTGCTCCTGTGTCCAGCCCCACTGTTTGGCCTGGACACACCTACCAAGTCTGGCACTGTAAGCCAGAAAAGGCCCCTTTTACTCTTTAATGTGATATCCTTCAGATATCACATTTTGGATACGCAGACCATGGATGGCCTGGGCAGATTCGTGAAGACTTGAGCCTCTTTGTCTGCATGACTTGGTAGGGTTTTCAGGGTCAAGAGAGTAATGAACCATTTTCACTTCAGGCTGTTCACAGGAAGAGGAAGTTTGACTTCTAACATTTAGAATTTTACTAAGGAACCTATAGTATAAATTAGCAATTTTTTGAATTATTTTTCATAATTACTTATTTCATAATCCTGTGTTTACATCCAAAAACTTAAATTAGTTGCTGTTAAATTCTACTGAATTTCCCTGAAAAGAAGTATAACTGGAAAATCAGCATTAGCATGATTTTTTAGTATGTTCATAATATAAGCCCTACTCCAAAATAAGCTCCAGTTAAGGTTGTTAGCTGGATAGACACATTTAGTATGTCTGGTACTATACATGATGAATGAATTGAATTATAACATAAAATATTATATATTAAGTCAATATGAATATTCACTTAAATAATATTTAAAAATAAGTGATAATAGACACCTTTGGAATGAGAGGTAAATTGATCAACTAGAGGGGCTGGGGAGACAGCTTGACTGTCTAAGCACCTGTCAAGTTTTGCATGCTATATCACCCCCAAACTGTGGCGTAGCGGCACACACCTATAATCCTAGCACTAAGGGAGGCTGAGACAGGAGGATCACTAGGAATCTGAATTGCGTGGGGACACCTTGTATCAAAAAAAAAAAAAAAAAAAGATGAACTAGAGACTTACTGTCAATTAACCAACTGGAGTATAGACATAATGCACAAAAAAATACAGCTGTGGTAACGAATGGATGTACTTATATCTAATGTGAATCTTCACAATTCAATATAATGTGTGTTGTAATAAGCAAGCTACATAAAGAAGAATGGTTCATTTAAGGAGATCTCTAATGAGACAATAGAGACACTGGTTCCACAGGAAAAGGAGTTGCAACAATTCTAGGCTTGAATTCAGAGTTTGGAGAATTATGACTGTTCCAGAAGATATGACTGTATTTGAATAATGCAGATTTTTATACAGGAATAAATGAATAAATATAGATTATTGTACATCAATACATGTAGACTTGGGCTGGGGATATAGCTTGGCAGACTAAGTGCCTGCAATCCCTGGTACCACATGCCATGTGGGCCCTGAAACCGGGCATGGTGGTGCATGCCTGTAATTCCAGCTCTGGGGAGGCTGAGGCAGGAGGATCATTACAAATCCAAGCAGCACAGTATGACCCAGTACCAAATAAATATTTATAAAAAATAAAATATGTAGACTGCTGAACATGAAAAATATAAGCCATCCTCTAAAAATAAGTCCTACTGTATCTTTTGGAGCAAAACTAAATATACTGAATTAACATTTAATTTATTAATTAATATATTTAATTAATTTTCAGGGAAATATGGTATGTTTCCTACTATACACTTCTTTCCTTTTACATAGACCTATTCCTTCACTTTTTTAAATGATTCTCTGAATAACTATAAGAGGCATGCCAGCTTTGAGACTTCTGGTTTTGTTTGTTTTTGTACTTTTTATTATTATTTTTAGGGCCAGCCAAATAGCTCAGCAGATTAAAGTACCTGCAAGCAGGTGCTGGGGCCAGGTTTGATTCCTGGGCCTGCCGTGCTGGCCTCGCCCCTGGGGTGCGCTGAGACACCAATTGAGATTGGGTGTGGTGGTGCAGGCCTATAATCTTAGCTCTTAGGAGACTGTAAAAAGGAGAATTACTCCAAGTCTGATCTAGTAGTGAGACCCTGAACACCCTGTAGACCCTTCCCTAAAATACAGGGAAAAAAAAATTTATAGGTATAATTAGCAGCTGTACAATATCCAGGCACTACTACATACATATTTCACAGCTTTAGTTAGTACAAAGGGAGTGTGGTGAATAGGTACAAAGAAGGCAAATGACTTTCATTAAGGGAGCTCATATTACTCTTTAATACTAATTTACTACATAGAGTAAGATTGTTCTCTCCAGTTTACAGATATAAATGCTGAAGTTCAGAGAGTAATAGTATCTCTGATAATCAAGAACTACAATATGGTATTCAGGACAAGTCTGTCTAGTTCCTGTGTCCATGCTTTTACCAGTATTGGAGGGGTGCTCCACTGAGGGAACTCAGAGAAAGAGGATATTTATTTCTATTTATTTCTATGTAGCCCAGACTGGTCTCAAACTCATAGCAGTCCTCCTGACTCAGCATCCCCAGTCTGGGATTATAGGTATGCACCACCACATCTGGCCTTGGTGTAGGTGAAACATTTATGTAATAGTGACTGGATATCATGCAGCTTGATAATCTTAATTTCAAGATTAGGTAATTGAATCATTGGGGACTTCAAAAGAGTTTACCTTTTGAAGAATTACAAATAATACAAAATGTTACATATCTTACAGGATTTTGGAGAGGCTACAAAGTTAATGGATATATACTTAAAAGATGTCCCTCTCCCCTAGGGGACATGTGGCAAGATCTGGAGACCAGTTTTATTGTCATTACTTACATGGGCCTGGGGGAGGTTATCCCTGCTATCTAACAGGCAGAGGCCAAGGCTGTTGCTGAGCATCCTGTAACGCCCAGGACAGTTCTCTGTAACAGAAGTATCCTGTCTAAAATATTACATCTTACAAAGGCAATTTTCAAGTTATTAAGCCTAAGCTTCACTATTCTTAAATCCCACCAGCTATATAGTACATGCTAAATATAAAGCACCAAGGCAAACAGTGCCTGTGAACAACTGATTACACTTTTCATCTCCTTCTCATTGATGTAGTGCTGACCTTCACCTCTCTATCAGCCTCTTCTTCTCTAGTTGTTCCTTAATTCCTCAGCCTCTTCTTTCCCTTTTTTATGGACTCAGGTAAATTCTTTTGAAGTCCCCAATGATTCAATCTAATCATGAAATGAATCTTCACTTAAATCTCTTTCTCTGAGTTCTTTCAACTATTCTGGTTAGCACACATTAACATTTAAAAGGAAGTTTTAGGGTAGTTGGCCTGAGAGAGGTCAAGGCATCAAGGATACAAGCTTTCAACAATATTCCCAGCACTAAGTAAGTAAGAAGCCTTACTTTCTAATTGTGTGCTACATCTTAAACACAAAATTTATAAAAGTCAACTAATTTTCTTATCTACTTGTCTTGCCCTTTTCTGTTCAGGACATCATACACTGTATTATCCTTCAGAGGCTGGAAGCCCAGCCATCTTTCATGCCTTGACCTCTCTCAAGCCAACCATCACTCTAGTCTCTTATTCTACCCTAAAACTTCCTTCTAAATGCTACTACATGCTAACCAGAGTGGTTAAGAGATCCAAAACTAAGCCACAGAAGTTGGAACTCTACATGTCACATAAAAGCTGAATATATTAGGGGAAAGTCAATCTTCCAGCAATTGTTTCTTATTTACAAAATAAAACCATAAAAGATTTAAACATAGGGATCTCACTATATTGTCCAGGCTGATCATGGACAAAAGTGATCCTCTTGTTTCAGCCCCAAGAAGCTGGAATTACAGACAATACAAAATGTTACCTATCTTACAGGACTTTGGAGAGGCTACAAAGTTAACGGACATATACTTAAAAGAACAGTTATTACATAGAAAACTTAAACATTATTATTAATTGTAAACTGGGAAAAATGCTGAATTAAAAAACATGAAATTTACTGTATTTTAAGCTATGAAGGTATCAAAAACATATAAAAATAGAACATTCTCCAAACTTTAAAATGGACAAGTCATTTAACAAATCTACATAGAAATCTTCTGCTTGGGGGGTCAACCTCAAAGTGGTAAGATGTTTGCTGCCCTGGGTACCATCCTTAGCATTACAGAATGAGGAAAAAAAGACAAGGAAAAATAACTTAGGAATCCTCCAAAACACAAAATGACTAGACTACAATATCACAAACAAAGCTTCTTTATAAATAACTATCACCATAAAGAAAAAAGAAAAAGAAATGTTTACAGGAAAGAGAGAGTGCAAAGGCAAAACTTGGCACTGTCAACAACCCTGTGTCCCAGGACTGATTAGCAGAAAGGAATACCTAGTCTGCTTGTTATTCCTATTTCTCAATATAAACTGACTCAAATACCAGTTTTTGATCTCCTGAAATAACCCTGTCCTTCTAAAGTGCTTTTCGCATAGCATTTTGTTTTTTTTTTTTCTTTTGAGACAGGGTCTTGCTATGTAGTTTCAGCTGGCCTAGTGCTTGCTTTTGTAGCCCCCAGGCTGGTCTCGAACTTGCAGAGATCCTCCTGTCTCAACCTCCCTAGAGCTAGGATTATGGGTGTAGTGTTATCATGCCTAGGGGATCCTGGGCAACATGGTGCACTTGGGATTCCTGGGCAGGCATGGTTGGTAATCAAATTCAGGTCCTTGTACTTACCAGGTAAGCGTTTATGCCTCTGAGTTATATCTCCAGCCTCTATAGCACTTATTTACTCAGCTTTCTGAATGCTGATTGCTTGCATGTTTATCTTTCGCACAGACTATATGTACTTGAACATACATGAATATTACTAATGGTTTTTTGTTTCCTACTATAGAAATTTAAGTAGATTCTTAAATGTTTGATGGGCAAGTGAAAAGATGAATAATAGCAACATGTAATTATTCTCTTCCCTTACTTTTTCAGTAAAGACTGAAAAGTAAACACAAAAACTATACTTACCTTATTCTTTTCATTTTCAATAATTTCTAATAACTGGTCTATGTGCCCTTCTTCTATGCATTTTTGGCCTGCTAACTGAAATAGGCCAAAATCTTCTTCTTTAAAGTCATCCTCTTCCAAGATTTGCTGGTAAAGAAACATACAAAAGCATAAACACAAACAAAAACTCAGTATGGCAACTTAATTTTTAAAAATCTGCTTAAATTCTAGGTAACTTACATATAAATACATGTATGAAAATTAGGATTACCCTAACAACCTTGAAATCCATTGTGTTAAAGAAATCCATTAAAAAGATAAGCATTCAAATTATTATCATTTGGTTGAGACAAGGTCTCACTATTCAGTGTAGGCTTATGCTGAAATCCAGGTATCCTTTTGCCTCCACCTCCCCAGTGCTGGGGTTACAGGTTGGCCTGTAACCAGTCATAACCCTTTTAATTTTAATGGTAATTAATCCAGTTTCTTTGGTGGCTCACACCTGTAATCCCATTTCTCCAGAATCTGAGGCAAGTGGACCTAAGGCATGAGAGTCTCCAAGGTTGAAGTTAGACTTTGCTACATAGTGAGGTCAAGGCCAACCTGAACTACAAAGCAAGAGCCTGTCTCAAAAACAAAAACAGGGACTGAAGATAAACAAGAGTGACCACAATAATACTTAAAATTAACCTCCTGTTAATAGTTTGACCAATATTTAATTCTGCAAACAAAACATAACAAAAAACACAAACATATGCAAAACTACCCACTCTACTTACACATTTCTTTATTATGGACTGGAGTTCCTCCACAGCCATTTCTAATTTTTCTAGTTTTGATTCTGAAATACTATAAAACACAATTAAATTGTGTCAGTACATAACATGTTTCATACTGATTATTAAAAAAAAAAAAAAAGACAATGTGGGGGCTGGAGTGATAGCTCAGTGGTCTAAGCCCCTCCTGACAAGCACAAGAGCCAGCTTTGATCCTCAGCACATGCCATGCAGCCATGCAGCCATGCAGCCATGCAGCCCTGCGCTGAGTCAGCCACCAAGACCAGCGGCGGTGGCGCCCGCCTGTGATCCTAGTACTGGGGAGGCTGAGGCAGGAGGATCACTACGAGTCTGAACTGCATAGTGAGACCCTGTACAAAAATAAATAAATAAAAGATTGTTAAAAAAAAAAAATAGGTAAGTAAAATATGAAACTGTGGGCCGGGGAGATGGCTCAGTGGAATAAGTGCTTCCCTGGCAAGCGCAAGGGCCTGAGTTCAATCCCTGGTTCCACAAAAAATAAAATAAAATATGAAATTGTAACTGAATATAATTATTGACTCCATTGCACCTTTTTTCCTATTGGATGTTTCAAAGAACATACAGTAGTTTTTAAAGTTATCAGAAATAAGAACCATCGAGAGTACTCTCTCGAGAGACAAAGACATAAATGGCTTTAAAAAGTTGTAAGTATTTTTCTAAACACTTCTTCCAAAAGGTGGGTCTAAAATTGAAACTCTGATCACTGGGCAAATTTTTAATGTTGGAATCCAACCCAACTACATCACCCAAAGGGGAGGAAGATTCGGATGTCCTCCACCGGGCTTCTCTGTGGAGCTATCAATCCAGTAAACAAAATCCCGCCTTACACGAGCCGAGAAATCGGCTGTCCTCAGGCGATCACCGCTTGCGCCTTCCAACCTTCGTTTCCTCAGAGGAGATAGGGGCGTCGTTCAGTTCCTCACGCTCGCAGGCGATTCAAGCTTCTAGCGCACTCGTGAGCGGCGCAGAGGAAGCCATTTCTCCGGTTTCCTGCTCCACCACGACCGGGCCACACCGCCTAGCAGGGGGCCTGGTGAACCCTCCGCGCCGCGTCCCCGCTGCTCCCGGGCCACAGCCGAGAGAGACGCCTGGACCTCCTGGCGTCTACTTACCCGCCAGACCTCGCGGCCCTCAAAGGCCTCCAGCACCAAGGCGAAGAGGCCGCCCCGCCCCCTGCGCGAGTCTGCCCCGCCTCGCCCCGCCCCGCCCCGGCCTCTGACGACACTTCTCATGGCTGACAGTGGCGTGCAGCGTCCAGGGGGCCTCAGGTCCCGCACTGCCGGTGCGTCCCGGAAGGCTACAGGTATGAACATGGGACCTTCCGATATGTTTGGATCCTGTGAACTGGGCCCCGACCGACCTCCACATGGAGGAGCGCGCCGTCCCACAGGAGGCGCCCCCGAGCGCTTCTGGGAAAGACTTCCCGGCCAACCCCGACGCCTGGCGGGCCCTGTGCCTCTGGCCTGTAAGCTGGAATAGCCCCTCCGAGCCGCTTCGGTGCCCAGTTTTGGGGGTGCCGGACTCCGCCCTAAGCCAGGGAGCGAACATCTGCGAGACTTGATGAGACGATTTCTTTTTTAGGAGCGCTTAAACAGCCAAGATAAAAATTCAAGCCCTAATATATCATTTGTAACCAAGGAAAAAATTGGGAATAATGAATTTACTAAAACCAGGTATTCCTATTTCATTTTGATTTACGCACAGGATTAAATGTATATAACAAAAGACAAATTTGTTATTTAGGCAGGAATGTATTCTGTACCTAATGAGTTTGGGTAAGTTTGATCTTTTTTAAAGAAGTATTTTTGAGAGAAGGTCTTGCTGGGTAGTTAAGGCTGGGGGGTGGGAACCTTGTAAGGCGCAACTCAGTGCCTCAGCTTGTCTCTTCCTGCTTCATCCTGAAAGCTAGGGCCCACTATGCCCAGGCTGACTTTTTTTTTTTTTTTCTTCAATTGTAGGTACTAAAACAAGTGCCTTGAGACAAGAAAATGCTTCTAAAAGGTATGGAAACTACTTGCACAACTGCATCTACTTTTAGCTCATGTTAGTGATTGAATCCTTTTTTAAAAGTTATGAGTCTCTTTTATGGAGAAAATTATGAGTTTAAAAAAACCAAAACTGGGGACTGCTGGTGAAGGTGTAGCTATAGGAAGGAGTCTGTGAGAACACACCTGAATTTACTAGGTATTTCTCTGCCACCTTTTCAGATACCCTTTTTATTGCTGTATATGTCAGATTCACTGAAAAAATTTTCTTTTCTTTCTTTTTTTTTTTTTTTGTCGTTTCTTTCTTTAGTATTTCAAGAAACCTTTTCTTTGTTGTAACAAGTCCAGGTTTTCATTTTAAAAAAAAAAGGAAGACAGCTGTTCTGTACTGTTTTTTGCTTCCTAAACAGGCAAGATATCATCTCCTATCACAAATGGTTTCTAGAATAGTAGTCTGTAAAGAAGATTGAGATATATGTGTATGTCACTTTATTGAAGATTCAAATTTTTATTGGCTTTGGTCTTAATTTATTCATTTTTTAAAAAATTATCATTGTAGCTACTTTTCTCATTGCTAAGACAAAATACCCAACACCCTAAGTTAAAGGATGAGAGATTTATTTAGCTCACAGTTTGTAGAGGTTTCAAAACATAGTCTATGGGTTCCAAGGCAGAGTGGCACATGGCAAAGGAGCAATGATTCATGGTTTTAGAAGACAACAAAAGCAACAGGAAAGACAGTCAAGACTTTTTGTGTCTTATATTACATGCAAGCTATCCACCTTAGGTTGGGTGCAGCAATCACACCCTTAACCACACTCTAGATTCAGCCACCTCCTAGTACCCCCCCTCCAAGAAACTTTGCAGGCACACTTAGACACAAGTGATAACAATTATTTACTGATTATAAAATATTCCAGACTTGTATTAGGCCATGAAACTATGGTGTTGGTCAAATCTGATGTAGTTCTTATCTGGTGGAACAGAAGAATATTAAATGCAAACAAATGCATAATTACATTGATAATAAATGCTATAGGAAAAAGACCATGATGTTAGAAGGAATGAATAACATAAGCCAAATTTAGATGGAAGTTGGCTGTGGGTTTTCAAGGAAAGACTTCTCCGAGAAAGTGAGTAATAAACTGAGACCTAAAGACTAGGTGTTCACCAGGCAATAAGCAGTGGTGAAAGACCTCCAGCCACAGGTGATGGTTGCATGGCCTAATCCAAGTCTGGAATATTTTATAGTCAGTAAATAATTGTTATCACTTGTGTCTAAGTGTACCTGCAAAGTTTCTTGGAGGGAGGTGTTCAGAGGTGCCTGAATCTAGAGTGTAAGGGTGTGACTGCAGACCCTGAAAAAGGAAAGGTATGGCAACTTCAAAAAAATTGCCTAGGATGATATGTGACATTCTGAGGAAGAGCAGAAAAGAGCATACGAGAAGGTTGGAGACAAGAGTCTGTTCACATTGTACTATAACTGATAGAAATGGTAAGAAGTTTAGATTGTCTAAATGCAAATAGGAAAACTTCAAGAAATTGAGTGATGGAATTAAAGTTTTAAGACATTAGAACTGGTGATCATTCTAGATGTAGAGATACTGGCTAAATTTGAGATCTGTTTTGAAAAATACTTCTCTGAGGAGTAATGTGATAAATTGACTTGGCTTTAGGAATTATTGTAAGAATAAACTTAATATTGATTCCAACAGTGATTTGTAACTGTCCCCAGCACTAATCTGACCACAAATGTGAAGATTACATTTTGTACAATCTGAAGAATACAGATAAAGCCAGTGTTTAGGGGGTTTTGTTTTGTTTTGTTTGATTTTATTTTTTTTGGTGGAATCAGGGATTGAACTCAGGTCCTTGCGCTTGCAGAGAAGCGTTTATTTCCACTGAGCCATCTCCTCAGCCCTGTTTAATTATTTTTTTAATCATCTATTTATTTATTTATTTATTTGGTACAGGGTCCCCCTGCATAGCTCAGACTCAGTGATCCTCCTGTCTCAGCCTCCCCAGTGCTGAGATTACAGGTGTGCCCCACCACACCCAGTTTCATGGCCTACACAGGGCTCCCGGGACTGCACTACACGCGGTACTGGGGAATGAAACCCAGGTCCTCGTGCTTGCCAGGCAAGCGCTTATACCACTGAGCTATCTCCCTACCCCTATTTTTGTTTTTTTAAACAGGGTCTTGCTATGTAGTTGAACTCACTATGTAGCTTAGGCAGGCCTTGAACTCTCAGGATGATCCTCCTCCCTCAGCCTCCTGAGTGCTGAAATTGCAGGACTGCTACACCACACTGGCCAAACCAGGATGTTTTTTGGTTTGTTTTTGATTTTGTGTAGTACTGATGATTGAACCCAGGATCCTGTATGCTCTCCACTGAGGTCAAGCCCCAGCTTAAAATATTTTTGAGCAGATCACCCAGGATGATGAAACAATCCATAGGACAGCTAAATAGTTGAGGGGAATGGCTATAAATTTATTTCAACTGAAACATAGGGCATTCAGTCCCACTGATTACTATTAAGACAGACATTGAAGAGATTTGCAAAAATATAAATCCATTCTGTAAAGCTTGATTCAAGTATGACTCTCCTAGTACCCAACCTGTCCACCAGCAGAGGCACTGTTCTCAGCTTAGCACTGTTGCCCATGGCACAAGATGTCTTAAAAGACTTAAGATGTAACATGGACTTTTGCAAGCATCTGAACATCTAAAACCAAGCACTGGAACTGATCTCAAGGACTTTGTCCACTGAGGCATGAGACATCCAGAGAATTTTAACCGTTGATGTTTGCCAAGACCTACCCACCACTGTGACCTACCCACCTAATGTGCCTTGCCTTCTTTTAAGCCTATTAAAAAGAAAAAAAGTCCAGTTCTCTTTGTTCCCTGCAGACAGCCTTTTCACCTTCTGTCTTAATAAATTTTATGCCATGTTGTCTTTACATAGCTTAGTGATCTCAGCTGGTCTGCCTCACACTGTTCATTATGCATTCCTACAATGTTTTTCATTTAAAGATATATAAAGCATATGCTGGGTGTGGTGGCACACACATGTAAACCCAGCACTGAGGCTGAGGCAGGAGGATCCTTGCAAGTTCAAGACCAGCCTGGGCTACACAGTAAGCTCAAGGCCAGCCTGAACTACATAGCAAGCCCTTGTCTCAAAAAGACAAAAAAAAAAAAAAAAAAAGGCTGAAAACAGGAGTCTGAGCTGAGCTGCATAGTGAGACCCTGTACTGAATACATAAATTAAAAAAAAAAAAAAAAGATAATGTACAGCTACTGGGTTGGTTATTAAGTGTTTTAAAATTTGCTGTTTGAATCTTAATGTGGTAAGTTGACAGATTTACTTCAAATAAATAGAGGCTGTAATTCTAAGAGTATTAAGGAGTCTTGAGACCAAAAAGGTTTGTGATTTGTTCCCATTGCCTACACAGCTATCATTTGTGATAGGTGGCAGCAGCTTTAGGTGTCTGTCAGTAAAAGGTGTGATTCAGAAGGTTGAGATAGCTGATGGCTTTGAGTTACTAATGCCTTAATGTAGGTAGTATATAAATTCCATTACATGACAGGCTTTTGTCGGCAGGTACAAAATGAGAAAAAAATAACAAATTTTTTGTGAAGCTAAATATTCAGTATAAAGAAATTAATCTATGTTGTCTTTCATACTTCTTTGATATAGATAGTTTTTATGAATTAGTGGGAAAATAGGTGTTAGTTGTAAAGTTCTTGCTGATAATACTTGGTGATTGAATTTGGAAGCTTCCTACCTCAACCTCCTGACTAGATAAGGTTATAGAACTACCATGCCTGGCCTTAAAATTCTTCTTGCTTTAATGTCCTTGCTTAACAAAATAGAATGTTGAAAAGCTATCAGAACTTCAAATTGGCTGGGGAGATAACTTAGTAGAATAAGTACTTGTCTGGCAAGCACAAGGGCCTGAGTTCAGTCTCCGGTTCTGCAAAAAAAAAAAAAAGAACTCCAGATTATTTTTGGAATGCATGCTGCTCTGAGCAAGAAATAAGTCTTGGTAGTCTAAGGCAGGAAGAAAAGACAAGGATAGTCTAGGCCCAGATATTAGTGGAAAGCCAAAAACAAGGAGACCACCAAAAGTAGTTCTGGTAGCTAAATAGTAACAAGCATAGGAAAGGAACAAATAAGTTACTAAGAAGGTTGATATCTTGGTTCCACAGCAGTGATTCTCAACCTTATTGAATAGTAAGATTGATTTTCTGAGCACTTTAAAAAAATATATCAGGAACTAGGCCCTATATTCAGAGATTCTGATTTAATTAGCTTGTAGTGGGACCTAGACACATAGTATCTTTCTTCTTAAATTTCTTAGGTGATCCTAATGGACAGTTGAGATTGAAAACCATTGTCCTAACCATTGTTTGGTCAGATAGTATGCTTTTATGTTCCATAATGTGTGTGGACCAGCAGAAGCCATTGATAACAAGAACAAACCCTCCTAGGAAGATTTTTATTTTCTTAAATCACATGTTGATGTTTCTTTACAAGTTCACAATAAAAATATGTGCTTTTATAAATATGGTTGTATTATCAAACTGAACCATTAGTGAATCTTTGAGAACTAATACAAATTTCTACTTAGAAGTCATCTTTTTTGCCTTTCTAATTCTCATTTAAGCTGCTCTTCATATGTATACATGGGATTGATAAAGTATAAACAGGAAAGTTTTATCACCTCATTTTCTTTTTTTATTAAGTTGATAGGTACATTTTAGATGTACATAATGATCATATTCATCATGGGGAACTTATACCCTTATATGATATACTTGCATTCCTCTAGTTTTCCCAATCCCTTCTTTCATCCCCTCTTCCTTTCCCTATTTACAAAGCTTTGTTTACATTTTATCCTTTTATCCCTTTTTGTTCCCTTTTTCCTTTTAAACAATTTCTTCCCATTTCACAATATCTGTTGAACGTTTTAGTCCTATTTACTCATTTACTTTCTCACACCTGGGAGACAATGCCATGTGTATACATGTGATATCTTATTTACTTCACTTATGAGTTTAGTCTCAAGTTCATTCTTTATGGCAGGGTAATACTTGATTGTATAAAAAGACCAAAACTTTTTATCCATTTCTCAGCTGATGGGCATTGGGATTGTTTCCAGGATTTAGCTATTATAGGTTGTGCAGCTATAAACATGGGTCCACCTATATTGCTGTGGTATGTTTCTAATTCTCCTGGGAGGATACACAGACGGGGAATAGCTGGGTGGAATAAGGACCTCTAGTGTTTTAAGGAATCTCCACACTGATTTCCACAGTGGTTAGGGCGGTTATACCAGTCTATGCTCTCACCAGCAGTGAAAAAGGCAAAAGATTTATGTAATGTGGAGAGAAACCAAAATATCACTCAGCAGTGTAGAAGGGTTCCTTTTGCCCACAGCCCCTCCAGCATTTGTTCTTGGTTGATTTCTTGATAATAACCGTTCTTTATGAAGTGAGCTTGAATCTCGATTTTGTATCTCTCAGATGACCAGTGATGTTGATCTATTTTCACATATTTATGTTTTAGATATAAATCCTTAGTCTGAAGGACGATTGGCTAAAATTATTTCCCACTCTGGGCTGTCTCTACACTCAGTTGGAGATTTCTTTTGCTATACAAAAGCCTTTTAATAGGATGAGATCCCAGTCATTGACTCTTTCCATTATTTCCTGTACAATCAGGGTTTTTTTTCATGAAATCTTTACCTACACCTATGACTTATTCTTCCTATTCTCTCTTCCAGCAAATTTAGTGTTTTTGTTTTAATATTTAGATCTTTGATCCATTTTAACTTTCTTTCAGCATATGGAAAGCCAGTTTTCCCAGCACCATTTATTAAAAGAGGCTGTATTTTTTTCAGTGAACATATTTGGCTTCTTTGTCAAAAATGAGGTGGCAGAATTTATTACCTGAATTTCATGCCAATGAGAGTTTGTCAGTGGTTCTTGTACTCCTAGAATTAGTCCTTCTGGCTTTAACCTCCATGTATACAGTGTATGTAGTATAATAAATAGTTTGTTTCTTTTTTGACAAGTATTATAAAAAGCACTGAGAAGTATGAATTTCACTGACAGGATAGTAGGTTAGGTTATTGTTAGATTTTAAATTTTATTGTATAATGTATATAGTACGGGGTCTACAGGGTCTCACTACACAGATTGGACTCATAGTGATCCTCCTGTTTTCAGCCTCCCAAGCACTGGGATTATAGGCATGCGCCACCACATCCATTCTTACTATTAGATTTTAAAACATGGAGTTCTGGAGATATAAATTTGTACAGTAAGTACATTAATGTTTTATTAAAATTTTAGGAAAGCAGAACTGGAAGCAGCTGTTAAAAAGAGGATTGAGTTTGAGAGAAAAGCTCTACATACTGTTGAACAACTATTAGAACAGAACATTACAGAAGACTTCCTAGTGGAATGTGTATGTATTATTAAATTTATTAGTTTTATAATATCTTTAAATCTGCAATATGAGACTTGTATTATTATTGAAATCTTAAATTTGTTTTAAGTCATTATATGCCAGTACATGCTGTATAAATTGTGATTTTTAGCTTTTTTTTTTGAATTGGGGTCTTGCTATGTAGTTCAGGCTGGACTTGAACTCACTATGTAGTCCAGGCTAACCTCAAACTCATGGCAGTCTCCTGCCTCAGCCTCCCATGTGCTGGGATTACATGTGTGAGCCACCACATCTGGCTTTAAGTCATGTATTTTAAAATAAGCCACTGCTGTATTATATCTTTAAATGCATTAATAAAAGAAAAAAGTTACATAGCAAGATGACTATAGTTGGGGCCAGAGAGATGGCTCAATGGAATAAGCGCTTCCCTAGGGCCTGAGTTCAGTCCCTGGTTCAGCCAAAAAAAAAAAAAAAGTAATGTATGTGTTAAAATTACAAGAATGAATTTTAAATGTCACATAAAGAAAATAAGTATGTGAAGTGATAGGTACATTGTATCCTGATTTGCTCATTCCACAATGTATATATGTATTGAAACATTATATTGTACCTCATTAGAATATATGATTGTGAATTAAAGTAAATTTTTCATTAAAATCTTTAAGAAAATGTACATTTTATTTCTTACGCTTAGTCTTTTTACTGTGCTATATCTAGATTTCCTTCCCTTTGCAATTATGATTACAACTCTGTTTTGTAATATTCTGCTTATGCTGTTTTAAGTAACAGATTTTTCTTTATGTTGTTTCATTAATTTTGCTTTTTAAAAATCCTGAAATAGTTTGACTCAATTCAAAACAGAATTATAACTTTTCTTAAAAAGCTTTATTACAATTTTGAATGAATGACAAAATTTTTTTGTATTCTCATAATCCTTAAGAGAAAAAATGAAAACTCAGAGCTTTTATTGCAAAACTAATTCTTAGTATAGTTCAGAGGTTTTTTTTTTTTTTTTAAACAGTAGGAAGGATTTATTGAGAAAAGGAAAGCTCTGCCTGAGGAATGGAAGGGTACCTGGAAAGTGTTGCCTTCAGAGATTTTTCTAAACAAGAAGAATATGAACTATAAACATCTTTTAAGAAGATAAAGATAACTGCATCTGAATCTGTGTACATGATCACACTAAAAACAGACAAACCAGAAATGTTTCATTTGAAACAAAAAACATTTTTCACTAAAAACAGAAAAATATCTTGTTCAAAAAGATTTCAAAGTTATGAAACAAGAATTGAGATTTTTTAAACATGAAGTTGTTCAAAAGAAAATATTTAGTATTAGTTTATTACCAACTTCTTATAGTCTACACTTCTTTAGAAAGTGAAAAGAATTGTGCATAAAATTTTGTTCAGGAGTCATAATGCCATTTTTAATATGCTTTTTTTAAAAAAATCATGCTTCAAAGATAGATAAAATCACATTTTAGTATTTTATGTGACCCATCCAATGAAGGACCATTTTGTATCTGTATATACAAAATAGTTAGGATAGATATACAGGTACTTTTTCTTAATTCAATGAGAAGAAAGATTTGTACTAATAGTGTTTGGACAGGATATCATGTCTGCACCTTGTACTGTGAATAACCACTACGAAAACAAAAATATTCAGTGTATTAATTATTGAAACCAACCTATTAATTGGTTTTTAAACTGTCTCATTGCTATTTGTTTCTCGATAAAATTAATAAAATAAAAAATATTTTATGTGGGTTAGATGAGTTTTCATGATAGTACTCATTTCAAAGTAAAAGATAGCATCATCATTTAGTTTTTTGTAGTTATAACACTACTTTTATTTGCTGCTTCAGATTTATTTCAATTGTGTAATATATGGAGATGCCTAATATGATGTGATAGTTTTTAATAATAATTATCATCTTTATAATGTTTACTAGGGCCAGCCAAATAGCTCAGTGAATTAAAGCGCCTGCAAGCAGGCACAGGAGCCTAGGATTCAATCCTCCCCCCTATCAGCCTGCTGTGCTGGCCCTGCCTCCTGGGGCAAGCTGAGACAGCAATTAAGACTGGGTGTGAAATCCTCCATAATCTCTTTTCTTAGGGTGTTGTAATTTTCCGTGAAAAGATCTTTGACTTCCTTGGTTAAGTGAATCCCAAGGTATTTCATTTTCCACAGTGCTATTGTGAAAGGTATTGTTTCTATAGTTTCCCTTTCAGTGTGTTTGTTATCTGTATAGAGGAATGCTATTGACTTCTGCGTATCGATTTTGTATCCTGCTATGCTACTGAATTTCCCTGTCAGTTCTAGTAGTTTCTTGGTGGAGTTTTTTGGGTCTTCCAAGTAAAGTATCATGTCGTCTGCAAATAGTGATAATTTAACTTCTTTTCCTATTCTTATTCCCTTCATTTCTCCCTCTTTTCTAATGGCTGTTGCTAAGGATTCCAACACTATATTGAATAGGAGGGGTGATAGAGGACAACCTTGTCTTATACCTGATTTAAGAGTAAAAGATTTCAGTTTTTCCCCATTTAGGATTATATGAGCTTTTGGGTTGTCATAGATGGCTTTTCAGAAAATGGAAAGATATTCCATGCTCCTGGATAGGAAGATCCAACATCATCAAGATGGCCATACTCCCAAAATTGCTGTACAGATTTAATGCAATCCCTATCAAACTGCCACCAACATACCTACCAGATATAGAGAAATCAATCCTAAAATTCATTTGGAACCACAAACGACCTAGAATAGCAAAGGCAATCTTGGCCAATCAAGACAAGGCAGGAGGCATCACAATTCCTGATTTGAAATTATACTACA
>PVKA01015128.1:0-50767 GCA_004027165.1 Ctenomys sociabilis
TCTCAAAAAGACAAAAAATAAATAAATAAATAAAATAAAATAAAATAGGGCTCATCACTACAAGTCTGAGCTGCATAGTGAGAACCTGTACCAAATACTAAATAAATAAATAAGCCAGGCATGGTGGCACACACCTATAATCCCAGCACTCAGGAAGCTGAGGCAGGAGGATGGTCACAAGGTGGAGGTTAGTCTTGGCTACACAATGGATTCAAGACTAGCCTGAGCTACCTAGCAAGACCCTGCCTCAGAAAACTAAACATAGGGCCAGCGCTATAGCTCAGTGGCAAAAGTGTCTGCCTGGCAAGCACAAGGTCCTGAGTTTGATTCCTGGTACAACAAAATAAATAAATACATGCATAAATAAAAGTTGGTGCTTCATAAATGAAGCACTTTAGATGTTAAATGAATTAATATAAGTAAAACTCTAAAGTAGAGCAGCTGGTATTTACTAATCTTTTTATTTGCTTTTTCTGTACTGAGGATTGAATTTGGGACCTTCGTGCTGAGTTTTGTCTTTCAAGACAAATTCTCACTAAGTCACTAAGTGGCACAGTAGCCTCCCAGAGCATGCTGGGACTTTAGGTGTGTACAGCAAGGCCGGCTGAGCAGTCCTGTTTGATGACAGTTGCGGGGGAGGGGGGTAGAGAAGAAGAGGAGAAGGAAAAGCTCTCCCCTCCCCTTTTCCTCTTCATCCACCTTCTTCCTTGCCCCAAGTCGCCATCTGCACGAGATCAGAGCTGGAGGACTTCCTCAGTGAAGCTGTCTGCATGAAGGAATTCGACCACCCCAATGTCATGAGGCTCATCGGTGAGAGGGGGATTGATTCCCGTGGGGCCACACCAGTGGGAAGAACCCTCCTGGTAGCGCTGGGACCCTCAAATGTTCAGGCTCCCAGCTCTCTTCTTCTTCAAGATCAGCGAGTTCCCCTTCCTCTTCTCCCTCAATTTGGAATGCGACCTCTGACCATTCCCAGAAATAGCTGAGGTCCCCAGGAGGGCTCCGGAAGCATCCCTGGGAAGTCGGCTAGATAGGGCTTCTCTGAGGCTCTGCCTTTGCCACACACTCCTCCCCCTGTGAAAGTCAAATCTCAAGGGGAGAGCGGAGGGGAGGCTAAGTCTGGCTGGGAGGGAACTCGGTTTCCTCTTCTGCCCAACTGGGTGTGACTTGGCTGCCTCGGGGTTCAGGTGTCTGCTTCCAGGGTTCTGAACGAGAGGGCTTCCCAGCACCCGTGGTCATCTTACCATTCATGAAGCACGGAGACCTGCACAGTTTCCTCCTTTACTCACGGCTTGGGGACCAACCAGTGGTGAGGCGCATGTCATCCTATGTCCGGAAGTACTAATGGAGCATATGTGAGCTACCCACCACTGCTCAGCTTTGGGGAAGATCCTGGTGACCTTGAGCTTGTTCTCATGGACCCTGTCTACAGCAGGGGGGACCAGGCCATAAACTGGCTGACAAATGCATAAACAAGAGCGTTTAAGTGCTGGGAAGGAAATATGTGATGCACGATAAGGAGGCCAAGGAATTAGTTTGGGTGACCAGGGAAGGCCTCGCCCGAGTAGGTGACCTTGAAGGAGGAGCCAGTGGTGGGATGTTGGGACCCAGAGGACACAATATGAGCCAAGGCCGAAATGCATGTCCGAGTCAAGAGCATTAGGAAATCAATCAGAGATAAGGCCTTCTAAGGAACAGAAAGGTGTCAGATTTCATTCCCAGAGTCACCTGAAGTCACTGCGGACAGGGCTAGACAAGCACAGGAAAGGAAGAATGAGAAGCGATAGACCTTGGGGCTTCTGCTGACCTTTTCTCCCCGCTGTCTTGGCCCCAGTTCCTGCCCACTCAGATGCTGGTCAAGTTCATGACAGACATCGCCAGTGGCATGGAGTACCTGAGTACTAAGAGATTCATACACCGGGACCTAGCTGCCAGGAACTGCATGTGAGTGCTAAGGCTTCTGGGAATCCCTCCCTCCTTCCCAGGATGATAGAGAAACTGGACCTCTAAGGGGGGGCTCAGCACTCTGGACTGGGATAGAAAGATCAGCAAGGGAGTCTGGGAAGGCTTTTTGGAGGAGGGGGCCCTGAAGTGAGATCTTGAAGCAGTGTTTCGGTGGGAAGGAGAAAGGAGGGGGTAGGGGTTATCTCAGGGAACAGTGAGAGGTGAGCAGAGGAGCAAAGGTGCCTGGCTGGGTGGTAATGGGAGCCTCTTCTCTGTCCGGCCCTGTGCCAAGTGCCTCGCCTTATGGAGTCAGAGATACCAGGAAGATGCAAGGAATGGAGCTACAGGTTTAGAATATTAGTTCTGTGGCACACCTGTAATCCCAGCACTCTGGGAGGCTGAGGTGGGAGGACTGCAAGTTTGAGCCCAACCTGAGCAACATAATGACTTAGTGAGACCCTATCTCAAAATGCAAAAAGAGGGGCCAAGGAGATAGCTCAGCAGAATAAAGCGCTTGCCTGGCAAGCGCAAGGGCTTGAGTTCAATCCCCAGTTCCACAAAAAAAAAAAAAAAAAGCCTGCCAGGCATGGTGGCACAGGCCTGTAATCCCAGCACTCAGGAGGCTGAGGCAGGAGGATTGTTGTACCAGCCTGAGGTACAAAGTGAGCATAAGGCCAGCCAGAACTGCATAGTGAGACCCTGTCTCAAAAACACACACACACAAAAAAAAAAAAGCAAAAAGATACAATTATAGACTACTGGAGTACATTGGAATATTTTGCTGAATTCACTCACTACAAGATTTAAATGGCAATGGAATACCCATCTCTGACAAAACTAATCAAAAAAAAAGGGGATACAAATGAAGGATCATTTTGTATCTGTATATACAAATAGGATAGATACACAGCTACTTTCTCTTAATTCAATGAGAAGAAGGATTTGTACTAATAGTGTTTGGGCAGGATATCATATCTGCATCTTTTTTTTGGTGGAACCAGGGTTTGAAGTCAGGCCCTTGCACTTGCCAGGCAAGTGCTTATTCTACTGAGCCATCTCCCTGGCTCATATCTACATCTTGTAATATGAATAACTACTACAAAGACAAGAATATGCAATGTATAAATTATTGAAACTGTCCTACTAATCAGTTTTGAACCTATCTCATTGCTATTTGTTTCTCAATAAAATTAATAAAAACATAAATAAATAAATGAGCGGATTTTTAAAAAATTCAAAAAGGTTTGAAGGTGTGGCTCAGGGCAAAGGTCCTGAGCTCATTCCCTGCACCCTTGCCCCAATCAATCTCATGATGTCAGACTCAAAGCAACTGCTGCTGGAGAATCAGAGAATTCTCTACAACAACACCAGTGTTCAGAATTCTCATCAATATAGAAATGGGATTTTTTTTTCTCTCAACTTTTCATTTTGAGAAATTACAAAGCTAAGGAAGTTGAGGGCATCAGCATGTGATGCTCCCTTGTTGATATTTTGCTGCATTTTTCTTCTGCTTTTCTCTCTCCCTTTAGCCATTTGCAAGTAAATTAATGAAATCAAATATTTCCTTTCTAAATGTTTGTTTGTTTGTTTTGAAAAAATAAAAATGTATCAGGGCTTTATTTTTAACTAACAAGAAATAGAAATCCTTTATTGGGATCTTGGTAACTTGACAGTGTTATGATTAAGCTCAAAAAAGGTTTGTGGAAGGTTGGGGAGACAGCTCAGAAGTTTAAGCACCTGCCTGGCAAGTGCAAGGTCCTGACTTCGATCCTTGGTACTGCATTACAAGCCAGCCCCAGGGCCCCAGAACCCCAGGTGAGCCATGCTTGCCCCCAAACTGGGCATGATGGCACATGCCTGTAATCCCAGCACTAGGGAGGCTGAGACAGGAGGATCACTACGAGTCCACTACATGGAAGACTGAAATCTCCAGTTGCAGCATCCATAACTGGGATTCTTGCAAAGTGAGAGTGTAGTTAAGTCTGCTATTGCTTTAGAAAACAATTGACAACACAGCGTAGTTTAGGGTTGCTGAAGAATTTCCCTGTTATTGTTTGAGATCGTCTATTCTCTGATACAGGGCTTCACTATGGTGTCAGAGTTATAGTGACCCTCCTGTTTCAGCCTCTCCAGCACTGGGATTACAGGTCTACACCACTATGTCCAGTTTGGGGTCAGCACATCTGGGGTTCCGGGGCCAGCACAGTGCACCGGGGATCAAACTCAGGTCCTTGCTCTTGTCAGGCAGACACTTAGACTAACCTATCTCTCTGGCCCCTATTCCTTTTTTTTTTTTTCCTGCATTTTTAGGGAAGGTTCTACAGGGTGTTCAGGGTCTCACTACTAGATCAGACTCATAGTGATCCACCTGTTTATAGTCTCCCAAGAGCTACAGACATGCACCACCATGCCCTGTCTCAATCATGTCTCAGTGCCCCTGGGGGGGGGGGGCAGCACAGTAGGCCCGGGGATCAAACCCCCAGCCCCTGTGCCTGCTTGCAGGCATTTTAATCCACTGAGCAATTTGGCCAGCCCTTCCTCTCTATTCTTGATAGGTGCATACAGGGCCTGATGTTAAATTCTTTCTACAGGAATACATCTAATTTCAGGAGTAACCAATCCAGGCTCCACTGAATGGTCACTTCACCCCTAAATCTTAAGTAGGCAGCTCATAAAAATAAGAACTTTCTCCTACTTTATCACAATCCATTTATGCCACCTGGGAAGCTTAAAAGTGATTGTGTAACAATCCAATCCATATGTAAATTCTTCCAGTTATACTTTAAATTGTCTTTTTTCTGTTTGTTTTTTTTAATACCAGGGATCAAACTTATGACCTTGAGTTTATGCCTCTGAGCTATCTTCCCAGCCCTAAATTATCTTTTATAACTAAATTTTCCCCTGAACCAGGATCCAATGAAGAATTCCAAATTGCACTTAGTCCTTATGGCCCTCCAGCCGATTTTAATCTAGAGTAGCCCCTCCACTTTAAACATCACATTTTTATACTTTTACCATATATTATTTTGGATGACCCAAGGCCAGTCATCTTGTAGAAAGCCCTACATTTTAGATAGATTTCTTAATCCAGGTTCAGAATATGTGGGTATGCTTGTGAAAACTCAAGTTTATGTATGATCTGTGCACATTAATATACACATATATGCACTCTAGATAGTAAACATTATATATATATACACATATATATGTATATACTATATATGTGTGTGTGTGTGTGTATATATATATAGTAATATAGTAAACACTATATATCATACAGTTTGAGAAAATTTCATAAATCAGAAAATTAAACCCAAGGAGCCTAGGCAGGATTTTTGAATGTGGCAAAAAGCCCTAGCTGGGAGGCTATTAGAAGCCCTTTGTCCCAACTTCATTTTATGGAGGGAACAACACATTAA
This sequence comes from Ctenomys sociabilis, assembly GCA_004027165.1. NCBI lineage: Eukaryota > Metazoa > Chordata > Mammalia > Rodentia > Ctenomyidae > Ctenomys > Ctenomys sociabilis. Next base: position 5,364 of record PVKA01015128.1, read on the forward strand.
ACAGTTCCTTCTGGGACTGGGTGAGGGTGCAGAGCACAGATCCCAGCCCCAGGCAGAACAGTGGGGGCAGGAAGCAGAAGAGCATCAGAGAGCCCTGGCCAGCTTGCTGGGCCAGGCTGCCAATTCCCTGATCCTGTTCCCCCCCACCAATCCAAGCAGGCTGAACGAGAACATGTCTGTGTGTGTGGCGGACTTTGGGCTGTCCAAGAAGATCTACAATGGGGACTACTACCGCCAGGGTCGCATTGCCAAGATGCCAGTCAAGTGGATCGCCATTGAGAGCCTAGCCGACCGCGTCTACACCAGCAAGAGTGATGTGGTACACACACCTCTGCCAAGCACAGGGCTCTGTGGGGGTGGGAGCAGCCTATCTCACACCATTCCCGGGTGGCTACAGGTACAGGGCTCCGGGGAACATGCGGGCTCCTCTGAGCAGGAACCTATGTGTCCAATCACCTTTGGAGATGTGGTGGATGTCTATGAACAGTGCTGTGCACACGCCAGGCGTGTGTACAGACTTTCAGGTACATAGTGGCACTATGGACAGTCTAGGTTAAGAGAAGCAGTGGGGACCACACATGCATATGCCCACACACGTACACTGTATGCAGTCAGCATGGAGAGAGACACATAAGACCACGTGACAAAAAATGTGTGAATATATTCATGGGTGCTTGCACCTATGCATCCACGAAGATCATGCATATGGGTGTGTACTTGTGCCAGAGTATCTCTACAAACACCTGTGGTGTACTCACTGGCAGGGCTGTGCACACCTGCACCACAGTGTGAGTGCACCTGTGAGCCTGTGAGGCGGGGGTGTCTCTGTAGGACAGACTCTGATTCCTACCCTCTATTCCTCAGTGGTCCTTCGGGGTGACAATGTGGGAAATCGCCACTCGAGGCCAAACGCCATATCCTGGAGTAGAGAACAGTGAGATCTATGACTACCTGCGCCAGGGGAATCGCTTGAAGCAACCGGTGGACTGTCTGGATGGCCTGTGAGGACCTTTTGAACCTGCCTCCTCACCCCAGAATCCATCCCCAAAGTCCCGAGCACCCACACACATCCCTCACAGTTCCAGGACTATTGAATCACTCAGAATGCTCAGCAGCCCCTTTGCCCCTTCCCCAGTGCTGCCATTTGGGCCATTCCTGGTCAATCAGTGGGATGCAATTAGCTAGTGAAGCCCTGTCCTCCTTTGTCATGAGTGGAATTCAAGCTAGATCTGTCCCCTTCCTGCTCAGCAAGGTGTTTTTGGGCAGTGAACAAGTGCACAACCTTCCCTGATGGTCCTCCCTGAGACCCCCAGTGTGGAAGACTTCTATTCATTCTGATCACCTCACACTTCCTCTCGATGTGCCTGCATACTCTGGACTCTACAAAAGCCTACCTTCTGTTTTCCTCGTCTTCCCCAGATTCTCAGATCTCCTCTGAACTGTTTGCATTAATCCATTAGGATGAGCTTCAGGGTATAACGTTTCGCGGGCTCTTTCCTAGCTTTTTTCCTTGCTCTCTTCATTGTCTAATCCTCAAGTTCTCACTTTCCTTGTAATTGTGTTATACGTTTCTATTTGTATTTCTTCTTTTGAGTTCTTTATACTAGGGCCCTTAGACAATAGAGAGAGAGTGTTACTTGGGTCAAAAGGAGACATCTGGGGCTTCAGTCTCCCCATGTCCTCCTTCAGTGTTCCAAGGGTTGAAGAAAGCAGAAATAATGGCCAGAATGGAGATTGTTTTGTTTTGATATTGAGGGTTGAATTATGGGCCTTCACTGAGCTATAGCCCCAACCCTTTTTATTTTTTATTTTGAAAGACTCACTAAATTGCCTGGGCTGGGCTTGAACTTGAGATCCTGTTGCCTCAGTCTCCCAGAGTGCTGGGATTACAGGCATGTGCCACTATGTCTACCTTTACAGTTGATATTTTATTATTTTTATTTTTTAATGTATTTGGTATAGGGTCTAATTATGCAGCTCGGACTTGTAGTGATTGCCCTGTTTTCAGACCCTAGGGCACTGGGATTACAGGGGCACACCACCACACGGGGACTCGGTGGCTTGCTCTGTGTACCTGGGGGGAGGACTGGTGCCACCATATGGTGCTAGGGATCTAACCCTGGTCCCTGCACTTGTCTAAGCAGGCGCTTAGTCCACTCTTACAGTTTTATAGAACTTCTGGAAGTTCTACAATTTTCCACTTTTTTTTTTGTGGAACCAGGGATTGAACTCAGGCCCTTGTGCTTGCCAGGGAAGCACTTATTCCAGCCATCTCCCCGGCCCCTGGAAGTTCTACAATTTTCTCGGGTGCTTTGCATATAACTCATTTGATCCTTCCCACAGCCATGGGGAAATACAGATGTTGTTATCAGGGCCTACAGGGAAGTTGAGTTACTTGCCAAAGGCTGTACCATTGCTATATTAGTTACCTACACACTAAAATCTAGCAGATCAACCCCACACAGAAAGTCGGAAGTCTGAGAACTACTTAGTGGGGTGACTGGCTTGGCGTCTGTAATGAGATGACAGTCAAGATGTCAGCTGGGCTGCAGGCATCTGAAGATCTGGGACTGGAGATCAGTTTCCAGGTGGCACACTCACACGGATGAGGCTCTATACAGAGCTTCTGTAGTGCTGCTTGAGCTTTCCCACAGCATGAAGAGCCCAGAGAAAGTCCAAGGGGGAAGCCGCAGTGCCTTCTAGGACCTCATCTCAGAATCATGCGAACCTTAACTTCTGCTGACACCAAGTTCTGCCCACCCTCCAGAGAGGGACCTCCATCTTTTGGAGGGTGAAGCACCATCAACTTTATGGAATAGCCAGGCAAGGTAGTACTGGGGAGACTAAGGCAGGAGGACTACAAACTGAGGCCAGTATGGGCAACTGAAACCCTGTCCCACAAAAACAAAACATGACAAAAAGCAAAGTTCTTTATGGTCCTATCTTAAAGCCTGGGTTTAATGCTAGCTTCCCCTTGCCCCCCAGCAGAACCAGGGATTGAACTCAGGCCCTTGTGCTTGCCAGGCAAGCGCTTACTCCACTGAGCTATCTCCCTGGCCCTTTAATGCTAGTTTTGATGTTAGCATTAGTTCTAGAGGTCTCTTTGGAAAGATCTGCTCTAACAAACCATTGTTAGAACAGTACCCCACATTCAGAGAGCCCTTCCTAGCTTCTGAGTCTCCCAAAGTGTCCTCAGAAACTCTTGAGTAGGCCAGGATATAGCTCAGAGGATAAGCACCTGTTTGGCAAGTGCAAAGTCCTGAGCTCAATCTCTGGTGCTAAAAAAAAAAAAAAAAAAAAAAAAAAAAAAAAAAACTCTTGAGAACATCTACCCCTCCCCAGATTCCTCTAATTCTTAAGGTTCCCTCTAATCACCAGCCTCCAAATGTCCTAAAATATTCCTCAACTTCCAGAATTCTCCCTTCTGAGCCCCTGGTCAGTGTCTCACCCATCACTTTGTTGCCTTAGGTATATCCTGATGTCCCGGTGTTGGGAGCTGAACCCCCGGGACCGGCCAACTTTTACAGAGCTTCGGGAAGACCTGGAGAATACACTGAAAGCCCTGCCCCCTGCCCAGGAACCTGATGAAATCCTCTATGTCAACATGGATGAGGGCGGAGGTCATCCTGAAGCCCTTGGAGCTGCTGGAGGAGCTGACCCCCCAACCCAGCCTGACCCTAAGGATTCCTGTAGTTGCCTCACTGCAGCAGAGGTCCATCCTGCAGGACGCTATGTCCTTTGCCCTTCTACAGTCCCTGGCCCCACTCTGCCTGCTGACAGGAGTTCCTCAGCACCCCCAGGGCAAGAGGAGGGAGCCTGAAACAACCCTCCACCTGGGACTCCCTCTCAGGATCCAAGCTAGGCACTGCCACTGGGGAAATCTCATCCCCCACGTCCACTTTCCCATTTCAGGCCCATCCCCAGCTACAGCCTTATCTTCCTACCCTTTCCACCCCCATCCCAGATAAAAGGTTCCCTTCTCTGCACCACAGCATCCTACCCCATAAGTGGCTGTGCTGAGCATGGTGGTGCAGGCCTATAATCCTAGCACATGGGAGGCTGAGGCAGAAGGATTGCTATGTTCAAGACCAGCCAGGGCAACCTAGAGAGTTCTAGGCCAACCTGGGCTATGGAAAGACTCTGTCTCAAAACAGAGATGATTGGTGTGCAATATCTAAGAGTCCTTCCAGACCTGACATTCCAAGAGTCTAGATTCTACAGCCTAAATGGTCCATATCAAAGGTTCTAGGTCTCAGAGTTGCTATGAATCTTTGGTTCTAAGGTCCTGCAATTCCAGTCTCTAATTCTAAAGCACTATGGTTAAATACCCCAGGCTGCTGTAGAATTCTTGGGCTCAAGTGACCCACTTCAGCCTCCCAAGTAGTTGGGACTACAGATGTGCTATGATTCTTGATAAGGGCCCAAGATTCTAGGTTTAAAGCTAAAGATTCTAGTTCTAGCACTTAAGACTCCATGAGTCTAGATTTTATTTTTCTAGAGTACAAAATCCTTAGGGCATAAGACTTTATATTCTACAATTCTAAAGATTCTATCATTCTAGCCATGGAGGCTGTAAGGCCTACTGCTATAAAATTTGATGGTCAAATGCTGAGTCTAGATACCTTGTTTATAAGAATGTGGATCATAAGCCTTCCAATTTTTATTTTTTCAAGTGCTAAGAGCTTAATGATGGTCAATTGTTTCTGAGGTTCTCTTATAGATTCTTTTGTGTGAGATCCTGGATTTGAAAGGTCTAAGATTCTATAATCTACAATTCGAAAGTTGAAGGAGCCTAAAGATAGAGATTCTAAGATCTAATGTTCTTAGATGTTTATTCTAAAACTTAATCTAAGAACCTAGAGTCTCTAAGATTCTAGATCATATGCCCCAAGAGTCTAGATTATTAAACTCTAATTCTAATGTTGGCCTGTTTTATATTTAAAGGCAATGTAAGGTTCCATTGATTCAAAAATCTGTATTCCAAGCACCTAAAGATAAGACTCACACTTGTGACTAACTAGACACCAAAGTTCTAGACATTTCTAATGTCAGACACCTCTAGGTTCTATGCCACACTCTGCACTTCTAGGATTACAATTAAAGGTCCAAGAATATACATTCCTAAAATCTTAAGATTCTAGATACTATAAGATTAAGATTCACATGTTCTAAATTTCTAAGCTTCTACACGTTTAGAATAGTTGGTATGATTCCAAGGTTCTAACCCAAAGGTTTCAACTCAGTCACCTATGCTTCTTCCTCCCCTCCTGTAGGGGTGCATTCCCCTCAAGCCTGTGCAATGCAATTAGGGGTGCCTCCTTTCCCCTCAGGGAATGGACCATCTCCCTCCTTTGGGCCTTGCTGCCCTTTTGAGCCAGTCCTCATCGTCCTTGTACATAAAGTGGACTCTGGTGCCTCTAGAGGGGCTCTGGTCACATAAAAATTTATCAGTCACTATTCTGTCTCCTCTTGTTTCCATTCAGCCACTGTGTAGCTCTTCCCCTGGTAGTTTGCTTTCTTATTAGTAAAGGGGTTTGGTGATGTCTGGGAATTCTCACTAGAGAGGGTAAAAACCATGCAAACAGACAAAACACCCACATCCAAAGAAATTCAGGCTCTCAGAAATCCTAGTCAGGAATTGGTAGATAGATACATATTCATAGCGTCATATATACCACGAAGTAACAGGACGTATGAATTAAACTAAAGGCTCAGGTACGTCTGATCACAAGAACAAAGACGTAGAAAGTGTAATAGAGTAAGAGACACATAAAACCACACAGTCATGTTTATGTACAAACATGCACAGACAATACCTACCAGGAATAGGAAGAAATCTGAGAAACAGGGATACAGGCTAAAATAACACATTCAGAAGCATGGTCTGCACACACACACACACGTTCAGACTCACACGGAAACCAGCAAAGAGCCCCTCAATCCACAGACCCACAAAGGGAGGCCTTCGCACTTGTTCCTGGGTGTGTCTGGCAGCTCTCAGAATAACCCTCGGCAGCGCCCGAACGCCCCCCGGTGGCGGCTCCTGGGAACCCGGGACAGTTCAATCCGGGCCACAAACTTTTAGAACAGATCATTGTGCAGAGCTGAAAAGAGAAAGGAAGTCGGACGTGGGCGAGGGGCGGGGTGTCTGGACTGGAACCTCTGGGCCCACGTGAGTGTCTGTCCCGCTGCTGAGTGGATACCGTGTGTTTAGGTTACTGTCGTGTAGGCTTGTGGTGTAACTGCCCTGCGTGTCTTTGTCATTCGATGCTGCCTGCCTGTGCGGGCGTGAGCGGTCCCATCTCGCCGCAGTTTGGTGTATTACCGCGACTTTTGTACCCTAATCTGATTCATGCCTATTGTATTTCTGTGTGCACCTATGTCTAAGTAGAGGTTGTGCTCGGCTATTTTTGTTGTTGTTGTTAGTGTATTGCTCAGTAGGCAGGGCCATCGGTATTGTGAATTTATTTTTTAATTTTATTTATTTTTCTGCGGAGTTTGGATGGAGCCCAGGGCCTCGTGCAAGCTAGGCAAGCACTCTACTACGGCGCTACCCACCGCCCAGCCCAGGATTGTATATTTCAATTGTGAATCTCAAAGAAGTTTTGTCTTCCGAGTTAGAGGCGACAGGTGGTGCAGCGTTAGACAGTGTGACGTTTGTGTGTATTCGCCTGAGATGTAATTATAAATCTGTGTGTGTGAGCTTGTCGGTATAGATAGTAAGCAGCTATCTTACTAAACTAAAGGCAGTTTAGAGGATTCGGGGTGGAGACTGGCGAACTCCTGGCCCCCTTTTTTGGAGGAGAAAGCTCTATGGTCGTGTGCGGAGCGCCCAGTTCGCCTTAGGAACCGACCATAGAGAAAGAGTGCGCGGAGCTTGGTCATTGGAAGAACCGCCCAATGAGACGCACTACCAAAAGGAGGGGGCGATTTCCTATACAGCTTTTCTCCTGTTATTACTCTAGCCTTTATTTTCATCTCTTTAGGGCTCTGTACAGTTAAAATTTTGCTTTTCATAAAGGCAGCGGAGTTCCTAACAGTTCATGAGTAATATATGTACTTAATCTCTATTCTGTGTGTCTCCCTCCACAGCAAAATCTGTGAGGCAATCCTCTAAAGGATAGCCAATCTGGCTAGTTTTTCCTACAGTCATCCATCTATACCGACTTTGGTGAGATAAAACATTGATTACGATTGGTGGACAGATTGTTTTGAAACAGCCCTAACGGCAGGGGCGGGCCCTCCGTGAATTCATCTTTCCGGTTTCTTAAAGGCAACAGGAAGGAGGGGTTTTTGCCGACCAGCCATTTGATTGGTTTTGGTGCTTTTACCGCTCCTGAAGGGGCGGGAGATCTAGGCCAATCAGAATGTGTGTTACAGAGAAAATTCGGTTGATGAGAGGACGGCACCGGGAAGGCCGTGCAGCGCTCATTCTGGTATGTCATCGCTGATTGGACCAAATCATTACTCCTTTTTCTTCATTTGATCCTACAGCTGCTGGCGCGCAGGCATAACCCAATCAGGGCGCGCTCCACCTCTTGCCTTTTCCCGCCCTCCGCTACGGCTCCGGTTCGACGTAGACCAACGCTTCCTCTCCGACAGCTCCTGGGCCCTGTGTCCACTGTCCTTTTGAAAGCCGTGCTTTGATTGGCCAAATTCCGAGCCTTCTCCCGTCGTTCCCCACACTGGCCAATTGGCACCCGTGTTGCATGAGACGGTGCACCAGAGAGGGGGAGGTGGCGGCCATTTTGAGTCGCTGCCGCCGCCATTGGAGTGTGCCCCCCCTTTCCCCCCTTTGCCTCCTGACGGGAAAGGTTTAAGAGAGACAGAGCCCTGGGAGGCCGGGCCGGGCTCGGGGGCCGCCCCGGGGGCCCGGGCCATGGATGTGCGCCGTCTGAAGGTGAACGAACTTCGCGAGGAGCTGCAGCGCCGCGGCCTGGACACTCGCGGCCTGAAGGCCGAGCTTGCTGAGCGGCTGCAGGCAGCGCTGGAGGCCGAAGACCCCGACGACGAGCGGGAGCTCGAGGCCGACGACGAGCCGGAGCAACCCGGCCACAACAGCGAGGAGGTCGAGACTGAGGGGGGCTCCGAGCTGGAGGGGACCGCGCAGCCACCGCCGCCCGGGCTGCAGCCGCACCCGGAGCCCGGCGGCTACTCGGGGCCGGACGGACATTGTGAGAGTGCGCGGGGCGGGGGCCGGGGAGCCCGGAGTCTGGGCCGAGGAAGGGCTGTGGGACGCGGGATTCCAGCGCCAGGGGTCGGGGCCCGGCCTCAGGATCCCAGATCCCGCGACCTGTCGCTGCAAAAGATCTGGGAGTAGGAGCTCGGGAAGACTGGAGGGGGTCCTGCTTTTCGGTGCAGGGGAAATAACTAGGGGTGGGGGGCTCTCGCTGTCGGATCTGACAAGGGTGTGAGCCCCGGGGTCCAGAGACCGGAAACTGGGGTTTGGGAACCGGAGAAAGCCAGAGGCCTTTTATTTCTTATTAGGAGGGTTGTCTCGGAAATAGTGATCCTAGATTTCAAGTTGGGTGAGTTTGGTGGCCGTGTTAGCCCAGCATTGGCTGGGCGTTGGGAACCGTGTTTTCTTCCTGGGTTGAGGAAGGAAAGACCGGGAGTCCGGGGATGGGTGAGTTTTGAGGATGGAGGATCCTGGAGTTTGTGGCAGAATGGGGTACGGGGAATTCTTGTGTAAGGTTTTGAAGTGCGTTGGTGAGGTGTAGGCGCTGATGTGCCCTTATCTGGGGAGTCTGATGGCCTGAGCGCTCTTGGGTTTTGCTAGGGGTTTCTCTTGTGTTTCTAGGGGTTGTAGGAGACCAGCATGTGATTGAACTATGGGAGATCCACATCTCTCTTCCAGGCTGGAAGGCCAACGTTGAGGCAGGTGCAGCTTCAGCATTTGGTGCTGGGAGATCTGGGGACCTTCTCGATGGCCTCTAGAGGAGGTACAGGGAACTTTGATGTCTGGACCATGGCAGGGGAGGGAAGGGTGTTCGCTAGACAAAAGGACCTGGGGGGTCTAGAGCAGGAAAGGCTCTGATCACAGGTCTGTGGCTACTGTTTTTTTATTGCAGTAGCTGTGGACAGAACGGGTACCAGGGTGGGGTCAGAACTTAAAGCTGGTGAAATATGTGGGGGGTTTTGCTAGTGTCCAGCAAGAAAAGAGTGTAATTGGTCTAGCAGATTTGGGGGAGGGAAAAGCCTGTAGGGTGTGGGGGGAAAAAAAAAGGAAACCTCTTGGCTTGGCTTGGCTTGGCTGGGGGCCCCAGGGTGGAGTGAGACAAGTGTTTCTAGAGTTGAATATCTCCAAGAGGGGCTTGTGGTTTCCAAAAGCAGTTATTTACTTGCTCCCCCATGGGAGGGGTGCTTAGGGAGTAGAGGAAAACCTGCAGCAGCAGGGAGGTGTGATTGTGATAGTAAGACAGGGTAGATGATCTGTAGCTATCATGACAGCCCTTAGTATAGAAGAGAGTGAGTTTGGAGCTATGAAAGGGCAGGACTGGGGAATGATTTGAGAGGCTAAGGAATAAGTAAAAAGGAATCTGACACCCAGTGTTTATGATGTGTCTCTGGAAAAAAAGGTGAGAGTTGAGGTTGACAGAGTACTGACTTGTCTAGAAAGGTAGTATCTCCAGAAGGGGCAACCTGAGTGTATATTTGGGATAAAGTAGGCTAAGAATTGCCCAATACCCATGTGCTAGGAAGAGGATTTCTGTGGTAGAGATCTGTGGAAGTCAGAGGAGTGGCTGTTGTGCATATCTGGCAACTAGGGGCTCTGGCAAGAAGCACCAAGGGATAGACCTGACATGGCTATCAGCCAGTCTTATCAGAGGAGATCAAGTGGGGTGCTTCAGAGCACAGGCTCAAGATTTTGTTGTAAACCTGGCTTAATGATGAGAGAAAGTCCGTCCCCTTTAAACCTAGTTTCCATCTGTGCCGTATGGGGATAATAATGTCCCCAGAGTTGTTAAAAGGAAGATCACTTGTATGAGGGACTTAACTCTAAGCCCACCTCTTACTAGGAGGAGGATGTTTGTGGGAGGGTTCCTAGAAGCACAGCTTTTCATGGATGCAGAAGAAATGCTTGGGGAGAGACACAAGGCTTTGTGAGGTTAAAGTAATGCTGTGCTTAGAGGTTTAGAAGAGTTGTTTCATAGGACCTCTAATTAAGAAGATAGTTTCTTTTTCTTTCCCTCTACTGCAAAATTCGTGAAGCACCAACATCCCTCCTCTAGTCCTTCTTTCATTCTTGGTAAACAGACTTGTAGCATGCCATGTGACTGGTGTCTTTCCCCTTTGGGCTGCACCTGGTTTGTACCCAGATGTATTTGTCCTCTGAGAAAGGATCCAATCAGTTAACAAGTGACAAAATAGTCTCTTTCCCTGTGATTCTGCCTCACTGCTTCTGGCACAGGTAACTAGCAGGCTGTGGAGGCAGGTGTCTGTTCTGAGTTCCTGAAGTTCTGCATTTGGCTACAAGATACTCCCTTTGTGAAAGGAGTTTGGTTTGGCTCACTACTTCTAATTCTACCCGTAAGCTTTTACATGTGTTCTCCCAACCCTAGAAATGTTCTCTGGTCCCATCCCTGAGTCACTCCCTGGTATCCTGTCCTTTAGCTCTCTGTTCATTTTGGGTCCCTTTTCTCAACTTCTGGTATTTCTTAAGGGCCCTTAATACAATGACAGTTAAGCTTTTTTGTATATTTTATGAAGTGTCTGTGTCCCTGAACTGAAGGCTTCAGCAGGGCAGGTTTACCATCACCTGTACCCAACCGTCTGGTGTGTAGTATGCATTCCATGAGTAGTAAATATTTTCACTTATCACTATTCATTGGAACACCTTTTGAATTCCCAAAACACCTCTCAGAACCAGGTGCAGTGGTGCCTGCCTGTCATCCCAGCTACTTTGGAAGGTGGTACAGGAGGATCACAAGTTAGAGGCTAGCCTGAATAATTTAGTAAGACCCTGTTTCACTATTTGGATAAAAAATAAAAGGGCCTGGAAATGTAAGTAGTAGAGCACTCCTGAGTTCAATCCTCAGTACTAATGGTTTTTTTGTTTTTGTTTTTCTAGAAATCTTAACTCCAGTTATTTTGGGACTAATCTTTAATGAAGCTAGAACTACTATTCTTTCTCTATTTCTCTTCAGTTAAAATGGTTTTACCCCTCTTCCTTAATCTTCACAGCTATTGTGGGATAGAAAAGGATTCTTAAAGACAGCTGTATGAGTGGGGATAGGCAGAGGGTTTTGCAATTTGAGGGCAATTCTTGTGCATTGTACCATCTTAGAAAACAACCATCATGCACTATAAACGTGGACTAACAATTTTTTTTTTTTTTGGTGGAACCAGGGATTGAACTCAGGCCCTTGTGCTTGCCCAGGGAAGCGCTTATTCCACTGAGCCATTTCCCTGGCCCCAATAAGAATTTTTAAATTTAAAAAAAACATTATGCTGATGTTTTGAATCCATGTTAGGTAAATATTGGGGCCACTGAGCTACATCCCTAGCTCTTTTTTTTTTTTTTTTTTTTTTGTCTTTTTGAGACAGGGTCTCACTATGCAGTTCAGGCTGGGCCTTAAGCTCACTTTGTAACTCAAGCTGGTCTCAAACTCACAACAATTCTCCTGCCTCAGCCTCCCGAGTGCTGGGATTACAGGCATGCACCACCATGCCCAGCCTCTTTTTTTTTTTTTAATTGGGACAGTATCTTACTAAGTTCTACAAGCTGGTCTTAAACTTAGGAACCTCCTGCCTCAACCTTCTGAGTAGCTAGGATATACAGACATGTATTGCCACACCAGACTTAGGCTGGTAGTTTTCAAATTGTGCTCTATGGAGTACTAAGTAGCTGTAGAGTTGCCCCTCCACTCTGGAGTGGGGACTTAAGACAAAGTTGGGCTGCTTCTCTCAACCTGGCATCTTGTTTCAGCTGAAGAAGTTCTGCTTTTCATCTGATGGTGTTTTGCTTTCTTCTGTAGCACACTGATTGGAACCAGTGGGATTGGTGGCATGTGGCATAAAGCCACCTCTATTCGAGGTTTCTTCAAAAAGCACCTGTGTAACTGACTTTTTTTCTTTTAATCTCAAGATGTCATGGATAATATTACCAGGCAGAACCAATTCTTTGAAACCCAGATCATCAAGCAAGAAAATGAGACAGGCTATGATAGGAGACCACTAGACATGGAGCCGCTGCAACAGGCCTATCGCCCAGGTAGGAGAGCTCACATACTTCCTCTCTTAATGAAAAGAGAGTTTACACATGGCTTTCTGCCCTTCTTCTCAGAGAGGGTGTACATTTTCCTCCTGAGTGGTCTTCTGGCCTTTCTTACTCTGGGGATATTTTGGTTGGTTGGTTGGTTGGTTGGTTGGTTTTGAAGGAAAGAACTCAGTCCCATTTCTAAGTGTTGGGAGGGAGCATCTTTATGGTAACTTTTAAAATACTAGTGCCAACACCTTAGAAAGTTCAGAGCCAAAGGCTAATATATGAGTCTTATTTAGAGTCTTAGAATATGGAGGCCAGAAAGAACCTTTTAAATCTAGTCTGATACTGCCCAACTTCTGAAAGTACTATTCTAAAAGATATTATTAAAGGCTTTTCAGAAAAAGATTCTTCAGCCACATGTGTCTCAAAGATGCAGCATGGCTGTGCTTTTTCTTAGGTAATCATTGTATCTTTTAGAGCATTAAAAGCTCTGATATTCTATGTTTCCTGAACATGTAAATACATTTTTATAGAGCAGTGTTCTCCATAATGCTAGTTTGGGAAACACATAATTCAACTTTCTCTTTACCTTTTTATAGATTGGGGAGGTAGCTTATGTAATGGCAGGGCTGAGACTAGAGCCCAGGAAACTGACTTCTCGGCCAATATTCTTGGAAAGCAGGGTCCTGTTATTGAGAACTGACGGCCAGAACTGACTCCAGTCTTGTGCTCCTCTCTCCGTGTGACCTCAGTGCCTTTTCTTAGTGAATCTAACTGAATCTTCAATCCAGATTCAGTCCATTCTGATTTATCCACAAAGTGAAATTCCCTGATGTTTCTTGTGTATGGCTCAGAACATAATGAATGTAGGTTAAACTGCAGATTTGTGTCAGGCTCTGTGAGACTTTTGGGATCATTTGACCCAAGAAGAATATTTTCTGTCCTGTTACCAACAGACATTCATCAGGGACCTTCTGTGAGCCTGGCCCTTGCTGGGAGCCATGGAGGATATCTTCAAGATTACCAAGCACCATTCCTGCCCTGGAGAACCAGGAACCTTCTCTGAGAGATTGGGTCTACATGTTAGCATTAGGGATTGATCCAGAATGATCTTGTTGAGGCAGGACCTCACTATGTAGCCTAGGCTAGCCTCAAACTCCTGATCATCTTTTGCCATTGCCTCCTAAATGCTGGAGTTACAGGCTGTACCACTATACCTGGCTCAATGTGGTCTTAGATGCATGTTGAGATATGTAGGTGTGAGGGAGCCATAGCAGCAAGGATGGACACTGTGAGAGAGATGAGATGAGGCTGAATCCATGATTCACTCTTGGTTGGCTGCTGATTCTTAAGAGTCAGACTGAGACTGGGACTTTCTCATAGTTCACAAAATGTTAAAACCATCTTGACTTCCTGTTTGTTGTGCAGTGTAGCAAGGTTATCGACCTATGGCATGGCTGAAGTGCAGGTTTTTTCTAGAGTGATTCAGGGTTATGTCAGGTGGTTAAAGCAAATAGAATGTGATGCAGGACCACAGTGTTCTGTCAAATTCATCCACTTTCTTTCTCAACAAACAAGAAGCTTTACAAGAACTCCCATAGTAATTTTTTTTAGGAAAAGAAATTAAGCAATGTGCAGTCCTAGCAACTCAGAGGATAAAAGGATCTTAGTAGGCTCCTAGATCTCTTCCCACTCAGTATAAGCCAAGGTTGCTGCCAGCTTTCATGGGCTTTTAGCAAATTAGCCAAAGACAGTTGTTCCATCTTTGGGTAGGCCTTTAGTGAGCTTGTCCTTATTGCATTCTGGAGTCATCTCTTTTTTTCATGATGCCTGCAAGCTATCTGGCTAAAATCTGTCACTCCATCAACTGCCAGGTATAGCTGGCCAGCTGGCCTTCCTACATCCTAGGCCTGTTCTCCAGCATAGCCTTTCTGGCTTGTTCAACAGGCTTCTGTTGAACCCACAAAGCTCTTTACCACTATAGCTTACCAGTTGGAGTGAAAGAGACCAGAGAAGTGGTAGCTGAGGAGTTTCCAAGTGTCTTGACCATCTGGATTTGTCCTGATAGTAGAAGTGAAGACAGAGATGAAGCAAGAAGCACCTCCCAGCTTCCTCCCACCTGAAGCTTCTCAACACAAGCCAGACAGACAGCAATTCCAGAGTCGAAAGAGGCCTTATGAAGAAAACCGAGGACGTGGATACTTTGAGCACCGGGAGGACAGGAGGTGGGTGTCCAGAGCACTGGTTACCCTTGCTCTAGGTGGTCACTATGCTCGCAGCCTTGTGCCCTTTCTGCTGTCCTGGTGTTCCTGCACTCACTGCCAGATTGAACTTTATAAATGTTGATTCTTCCCATTTCTTTCTGGCTTTTACCTATAAAGTCAATTCCAAACACTTTAGATTTTTATGTGTGTGATGACAGCTTGACTCTTCAGTCCTTTGTCATACTTCCCTGGTAGTTATAGTGTCCTGTGGTTGAGAGATTTCTTTCGTTACCCTGCTCCGAAGCACAACCCTCCTTCCTTTCTTTCTTTCTCTTCCTTCCTTTTTCTTCCTTATTTATTTATTTATTTGGTACAGGGTCTTGCTACAAAGCTTGCACTAGTAGTGATCCTCCTGTCTCATCCCCCCACTGCTGGGATTACAGGCATGTGCTACCGTGCCTGCACAACCCCTCTTTCTGTCCACTCATTTGGTGGGTACTTATGGTGCTTTCCCAAGGTACCATCCTTGGACTGGACATAGAGGCAATTTCAACAGTGGGCTTTACCTTATATTGTCCCAATACAGGGATAGAAATAGAGATTCATCTTTTTTTTTTCCTTTTTTGTGGAACTGGGGATTGAACTCAGGACCTTGTGCTTGCCCAGCAAATGCTTATTCTACTGAGCTATCGCCCCAGCCCTTAGGGACAGAAATAGACATATACAAATAAATTGCAAACCTGTGGGGTGAGTAGTCAGGCTTTGGGTGAGCCTCAGCTCACAAGGGAAAGTAATCTGTGCTCTGGCCATTTTCCTTTTCCTTTCCTGACAAATGTACGCTATACCCCCTACCCCACCCCTTTACTTCCAGGCCTTGTCCTACCCTTTCCTACTTCCTCTTTTAGCTCCTAACTGAAGCCTTTTCTAGTCATGGAAACTAGGAGTAACCACTTCTCTGCTAAACTGGACTGTTCCTCTGACACATTTTATTTCCTACCTAGTGAGGTCCACCCTCTAACTAGCTTGTTACTATCTTTAAGAAAGGGCTTGGGGGCCACAGTATAACTTAGTGGTAGAGTAGAGTTACTTGTCTAGCATGTGCAAGGCACAGGGTTCCATCCAGCACCGTAAAACAAAAGACCTGTATCCTAGGCTGTGACTAGTGATAAAATATGGAACCTACCTTATACAGGTTCCTTCCACTTCTTCACACAAAGCACAAGCCTTGGAACTGTTTGCTGCTGGGAAGTAGAGGAAGATCCTTGCCATGACTAGGATACTAGCATGACTTCTCCTTTGTATTAGTTGGGGACTCCATCCAATAGAAGCCAGAGGTCAGAAAGTGCTAGCCACCATATGGGAATAGGCAGCCTGATCCATGCATACGTGGATTTGGACAATCTAGGTGTCTAGGCAGGGTACCAGGCACTGAACTCTTACCTTTCTACCCCTCTTCCTCCTGTACAGCAGAAACTAGGAATATGTTAATAGTCCCTTTTTTAGTATTTTGGGTAGGAAGACACCTCATTTATAATTCAGAGCACTTTGAAATGAGGAAAGAGACTGAAAAAGATGGGTCATTGCAAATCCTTTCAAATGCAAGGTTTTAAGAAGCCTGATATATAGATGAGTTATAGTTACTGTTATTTGTCAAGGCATTTGCCATTCCTCTTTCTGACCCCCACTTGGATATCATACCTTCTGGCCTGATAATCCCATGAGGAGGTGATTGTCAGTATGCAGACAGCATAGGTCACTCTCAGGGTGGAATTGAGAGAAGGACCAAAGAGAAATCTCTGAATGGTTCAGATGCCCCTTCCCAGCAGACAGCTAGTATAGTCTCTAACCTCATCCTAGGGGTTCACAGGCAATGTTCTTTGTACAAATATGTAGAATTCCAGATTTTTTTTTGCTAAATTCTGTGGGGAAAAGAATGGAGATCAGGAAGGAGTTGGCTACTTATAAATTCCAGCAAAATATTTATTTCTCTTATTTTGTGCTTCTTCAAGTATTTTTGTGTGACTTAACCTTTCCAACATAGGGGCCGTTCTCCTCAGCCTCCTGCTGAAGAAGATGAAGATGACTTTGATGACACCCTTGTTGCCATCGACACGTGTGAGTTCCTGGGGTGCCCACCTGATTCCTCCTGCCAGTCAGTTTTGGGCATTTGTGCCTTGACCTTCTACAGAGTCTCTACCTTTGTTAGTCCAAATGTGGAACCCAGCAAAGCTCTGGAATAAGGGTGCTGGGGCAGAGACAAAAGTCTATCTGTTCCCAGTGTAGCTGTAGACCCTGGGCAAGTCACTCCTTTCTTCCAAGCTTCTTCTCCGAGAGGAGTTATCAATCCAGTCTTCACACTTCAGAAGGTTTTCAGTATACATGTCTTTTTTGTTTTTGTTTTTGAGACAGTGTTTCATTATGCAGTTTAGGGTGACTTAGAACTCACTTTTTAGCCCAGGCTGGCCTCAAACTCACAGAGTTCCTCCTGCCTCTTGTCTCCAGAATGCTGGGATTATAGGTGTGTACCACCACACCGAGCAGTACACTCTTCTGAGAAGGGTCCAAGAACAGTTTGGAAACTCAGCTACCCTGCTCACACAAGGTGTCATCTAATCAGAAAAGGAATCTGAGTGCTGCTAGGGAAACTTAACTTGTTGATGACCAGTCCCCCAGTTTCCATCATCTGCTCACATTCCGTGGGTGAAACTAATGCCACTGTGTTCTCTGAGGCACTAGCCTGGCCACCTCTGCTCTCTCCAGTTCAGTTTTCCTTTCATTGGCTTTCATTGCACAACTAAACAGGAGTGGTGATGGGGATTTACTCCTCCAACCTTCTGAATCAGAATCAAGTATTAGATGCAGTGAGACTCAAATTTACACATACCTAGAAACCTAATCATAGGGCTGGCCAAATATGCTCAGCAGGTTAAAGTGTCTTCTTAGGCAGACACAGTGGCCAAGGTTTGGTCCCCAGCCTACCAGTGCCCGCCCTGCCCCCTGGGGCATTCTGAGACTGGCAGTTGAGACTGGGCATGGTGGCACGTGCCTGTAATCCCAGCTCTTGGGAAGCCGAACATAAGAGGCTCACTAGGAGTCTGAGTTACATAGTGAGACCCTGTGGACCCTGTACTAAAATACAAAAAAAGAAACCTAGTCAAGTCTAAAAACAGCTTTACTTGCAAAGCATAAGGAGTTGTTTTTTTGTTTTTGTCCAGGGTCTCACTACACAGCCTAGACTCGTAGTGATCCTCCTGATATCTGCCTCAGTGCTGGAATTACAGGCGCACGCCACTATGCCTGGACTCCATCTCCAGCTCAGTGCACGTGGAGGTGGGGCCAGTGCAGCATGTGGAACCAGGGATCAAACCCTGGCCCCTGTGTACTTAGTCCACTGGCCTTAAGAGTTCATCTTTGTTTTCCTATTCATAGTGCATTGTCTCTGTATTTTGACAAGAGATAGATGTACACAATTGTTTCTCTCTCTGGCTTTTTGTTGTTGTTGTTGTTCTGGTGGTACTGGGGAATAGAACTTGGGACCTTATGCTTGCCAGGCAGGCACTTAATGCCACTGAGCTATCTGTCCCAGGCTTTGAAGAGACAGTTGTCCCCCCAGAATGAAGCTGAACATTTTTTAAAATTTAATTTATTTTTTATTTATTTTATTCTTTTTCTTGAAAGCATGAATGGAGCAGCATCTCATCCATCACATGGGAAATGCATAGACAGTTGTGCTCAGCTTTTCAAGAAAGGAGTACACCCCCTGGATGAGATAGTCAGAAAAGGCTTTCTTAGAGCTATAGCTGGCTCCTTGAAGAGTGGGGAAAGAAAAGACTATAGTAGGAGAGAGTGGGAACTTGTATACCTATACATTGGTGACTTGGTGATAGGTGTGGATTAGAGAATCATGCAACTGTTGGCAGTAGAAACTTTCACATAAGTAGTTAGAAAATATGATGCCAAATATCAACCTTCCTTATATTCTGAGTTCTAAATTTGAAAATGGTGAGAATATGGTTCCTTCCCCTAGAAATTATGCATTAGTGGACTGGGGAGATAGCTCAGCAGCATAAATGTCAGCCTGGCAAGCTCAAGGTGCCATGTTCGATCCCCATTGACAACCTAGAACCTGGCATGGTAGCACATACTTGTAATCTCAGCACTAGGGAGGCTGAGACAGGAGGATCACTATGAATCCGAACTGTGTAGCGAGACCCTATACCAAAAAATAAAAAATAAATTTTAAAAAACCTTAGAGAGGGATGACCCTGAAACCTATTCTTGGACCCCAGCTCCTGGGTAGGGTAGTATAGGCTAGTTTGCATAATTCCATACTGTTTCTACTCAAAGGGAGAGGGGCTAGAGACTACCCTTGTTCTTCTTGAACTCATCCCATAATGTGTTAGCCTGTATTATCACACTGGAGGTATTGTCCTCTGCCTTTCCTACTCCTGAGACCTTTAAAACATTAGCCCATTGCAGGCTTTTTCCTCTACAGATAACTGTGACCTGCACTTCAAGGTAGCCCGAGACCGGAGTAGTGGCTATCCACTCACAATTGAGGGCTTTGCATACCTATGGTCAGGAGCCCGTGCCAGCTATGGAGTCAGAAGAGGCCGTGTGTGTTTTGAGATGAAGGTGAGCGGAAACAACCAAAGGGATAAGGAGAGAAGGCAGGTGCATTCATTGGAATTAGCCTGTCATCAGCCATCTTAGTCAGAACCACAGCTACAAGAGATTGGAATGATCTCAGACCACACCCAACAAACAGAAGGATAGTGAATTTCTGTAGCACTGCTAATCACCGTAACAGAAACACAGTCCAGCCATACATTATTTCATCAAACAAGTTTTTTCCTTATGGTATTTGTTCCAGTTATATTGCCAACCAGTCTATTGGTGACATGTTCAATAATACTAGGAAAAGAAAAGTAATTGGCATAGTGGCTTACACTTGTAATGCCAGCACTCAGGAGACTGAGACAGGATTACCAAAAAGTTGAAGGTGAGCCTAAGATACATAACAAGACCCTGTCTCAAGAAAAAACAAAGAAAAAAGTAATCTCTACAGCATATACTGTGTCAACTACTTTAAAGGGAAGCCAGATGGAGAGTAGCACAAAAAGCTGCCAACAAACTACTATCAAAAAATCTACTCTAGGGACCTGGGGAGATGGCTCAGTAGAATAAGTGCTTCCCTGGCAAATGCAAGGGTCTGAGTTCAACCCCGGGTTCCGCCAAAAAAAATCTACTCTAAGGTGTGGCACAAAAGTACAGAGGATAAAATAGGTTATTTTTGTATCCTACCAGCCTACTCCCCAGAAATAACTTACGTGGTAAACATTTCTTGTGTATGTGGTATATATCTAAACTTAAGCGGGCTGGCAAGATAGCTCAGCGGTCTAAAGCGCCTCTCAGGGACCGTGGTTCGAGCCCCAGCACCACATGCCATGCCAGCCCCTCCCCCCACGGCGGGCTGAGCTGACCCCTCCACCCCCGCAAAAAAAGAATCCATGATGTGTAGCGAGACACTGTAATAAGTAAATTAATTTTAAAAAATAAAAATAAAAAAATAAGCTATGGTAGCTAATATATGTAGGGTTCTTTACATGCATAAGATACAGGGCCAAGCTCTCTACCTGGATTGTCCCCATTAATCCGCATGGTATTATCACAAAATAGGTACTGTTATATCCCCAAGTTTTGGAAATGGAAGCTGAGACAGGGTAATATTTTATGGACTAGAACACCATTGATGTAAATGACACATTTATTGCAGCTCTGAATGGAATACTGTCAAATTATACAGTGCTCTTTTATCACATTAATAGAGTATTTGTAAAATGGATCCATTATTTTAGAGATGGTAAAACGTGAAGAATGTGTATCTAAAACTCAGTGAAATATGCTGACTTTCCAAAGGCCACAATCCAAAATAGGTTAGAAATGGTAAGTAGGCAATCTGACATTTAACTTCAATGTTAAGGCAAAGGATCTTTTTCCCCTTTTATTCTGTCAAATATGTTTCCATGCCATTATGTTAGTCCTGCCTCCTCCTTTTTAATTGCATGTTGTATTTTTATGGCATGATTGTACCATACCTTACTAATTTTTTTTCTTTTTAAAATATATATAAAACAAATTTTAATAAACATACATAAACAGTGATATTCATGTTTCTACACTACATCCACATATGCTTGAGTATATCTACAATAAAGCAGAAATGCTAAATTAATACATTTATATTTACAGTTTTGATAGAAACTGCTAGATTGCCCTCCATAGATACTGCATCACATCATCCTTTCACTAAATATATGGGTAGTTCACATCCACTAGATGCAAATTTGTTAAAAGTAGAAAATAAGTATATTTTGAAATACTTCTCCGTGGCCCTACATACTCCTACTGCCTCTGGAGACCCTGATTTCACTGAAGCAGGTTTTCTTCTTTAGGGCTATTTAAATGCTTTTTTTACAGCAACTGAAGCCATCACTGTTTAATGCCTAATGTATTTCCTTTGTATATTGACTCATAACTTGTTTCCAAAGGATCAGTCCTGAGCCTTCTTGCCCTCTCTCCTCAGATCAATGAGGAAATCTCTGTGAAGCACCTTCCATCTACAGAGCCTGACCCCCACGTTGTACGTATTGGCTGGTCCCTGGACTCTTGCAGCACCCAACTAGGTAAGGAGAGGTCAGCCAGGCAGACATGAGTGATTGCCCCTACTCCTGGATTCTGAAAGCTCCTAAGCTTCTCTTCCCAGACTTGAACATAACTTGCTGAGGTAGAAGAGGCTCTGCTTGTCTTCATTCATGCTAGATTCACTTGGAAGGACCACTATTATGGAATTGTTCTTCTATAAGGAATTAATTCTTCTAGGAGAACGCTCAAAGTTCTCTTCCGAAAATTGTTCCCTTCAAAAATATCAGATTTCTGCCCTTGAAACATACAGAAAATAAGTCCTAAAGCCACATTAAGTTCTGGGTAGACTTTGTGCCCACAGCCTAACCTAGAAAAAGTAAATGGGTCCCACCCCCCAGTTGGGGGATGCTGAGATGGTGATTGAGACTGGGCGTTCACCTGTATTCCCAACTCTTGGGAGACTGGACACAGGCGGATCACTGTGTCTGATCTACATAGTGAGACCCTATATACCCTGTACTAAAATACAGAAAGGAAGAAGATAAAAGTAGATGGGGAGCCAGGAAAGAGGGGGTCCAGAGCTGATTGATAGAGAGGCAGGGGCTGCCCATTGAAAGACTTAAATTTTCACAGGACTCCAGGCCTCAGTGTCTTTTATCTGCAGTCATCTAGATACTTCTTTTGTTTTCTATATATGCTCAACCTGAGTCATAGTATGAATACTGCTATGTAGCTTGATTTCTTTTAACATGTGAGAATGTGAAAGTATCACTTTATGTAGTACTTAAAAGTATATTGTGTAGTATGTTTAACTTTATAACTCATCTAAGTTAAAGGCAAATTTTTGTTGTTAAACAGTAATGCCCGGCCAGTGAGATAGCTCAGAGGCCTAAGTGCCTGCCTAGGCAAGTGCAGGGACTAGGTTTGGTCCCCAGCACCACATGCTTCACCAGCTCCACCCCTAGGCACTGAGCCTGCTGCAGAGACTGGGCGTGGTGGTGTACTCCCTATAATTCCAGCACTGGTGATAATAAAAACAGGAGAATCATTGAGTCTGTGCTGCTTAGTAAGACCCTGTACCAAATACATTAAAATAATAATAATAATAATGCCTTTAGAGCCGGGCGTGGTGGCGCATGCCTGTAATCCTAGCACTCAGGAGGCTGAGGCAGGAGGATTGTTATGAGTTCGAGACCAGCCTGAGCTACAAAGTGAGCTTAAGGCCAGCCTGAACTGCATAGGGAGACCCTGTCTCAAAAAGACAAAAAAAAAAAATAATAATAGTAATAATAATGCCTTTGTATACCATTGCAACTTAAGTATAATTCCTTAAAGTAGATATATTAGTTTATTCCATGCACATATAATATATAGTAGTGTATATTTGCATTTTGATACATAGTAGTAATTTTTGGGAATTTTTGGGCCTTTTTGGTTGTCTTGGTGGTGTAAGGATTGGACCCAAGACAACCTACATGCTAGGAAAGCAGTATAGTGCTGAGCTACCTTCTCAGCCCCCCTCCCCTTTTTTCTTTTTTCTTTTTTATGTGTTTGGTAGAGGGTATGCAAGGCCTCACTACGTGTATCAGGCTTAGTGATTCTCCTGTTTTCAGCCTCCCAAATGCTGGGGATTTGGGTGTGTACCACCACGCCCAATCGCTGCATGCCCTGGGGGTGGGGCTTGCAAGCCAGAAATTGAACCCTGGCCACTGTGCTCTGCCTAAGCAAGCTACTTTTGCTTAGCTACTGAGCTATTTTCAGCCCCTTTTTTCTTCCTTTCTCTTTTCAGAAAGGATCTTTACTGTGTTTCCTCAGACTTAAGATCCTCCTGGTTTACAAGATGCTGGGATTACACATATATGCCACTGCCCCTGGCTTGTATTAGCACTTTTAGAATCAAATCTCTTAGTTTGAAATGTAGATGATGGGTATTTGATCCACTTGAAGTAAAATCCAGCTGGATTGAATAATATGTTCAGGATTATTTCTTGCTTGTTGGCTCTTTTCTGACAGAATGCTCTTTGGAATTTCTGATCAAGGATCTCTAGAGGATCTAAATCCCAGGTGTGTTCTAGGATCCTGGGATTTTGAGCACTCAGCACTCAGTTCTGTAGCCTGAGAAGATTCAATACCTTTCCTGCATATGTGTCCTCATAATACTCTAGAAGCAAAACCCAGCTTCAGAGTTTGCTAAAACTCCAGTGGCACAGAAAAATTTATGATGTTAGCAAACTTTATTAAATATTATTATCACAAGAAGGAGGTGCATATCAGTACAAAACTCCCTTCATCTCAGCCCCTATTGTCTCCACATTTTCAAAAGTTCCATGCAGTTACCAGATTTAACACACTTAAACCCATCAGGCCCTCAGGAGCTTTGTATAATTAAAAACCTTCTGTCCCTTTATCCCTCCAGAAAAGGGGGATCTTTTTGATAAAACTAGCAAGTAAAGTGATTTTTTTTTGTCTTTAAAGGTAAAGGCATAGCTGTGCGTGGTAGCACATAGCTGTAACACAGCTTTTGGAAGGCTGAGACAAGTTGCCCAGAACCTGTGTCAGTATTTTTGAAGTGGCCAGGCATGGTAGCATATGCCTTTAATTCCAGCATTTCAGAGGCTGAGGCAGGAGGACAGCAATGAGTACAAGGCAAGCCTAAACTGCCTAGTGAGACCCTATCAGACAAAACAAAAAATTTGCAGAATGAAGGGACTGGGGATATAGCTCAGCTATGTTCAATTGCCAGTACAACAACAAAAAAAGAAAACTGCATGTGGCAACTATGGAAATTTTGACCATCACAGTTTTACCTGCTTGTTCCTGTTTGTTCCATCAGGTGAAGAGCCTTTCTCCTATGGCTATGGAGGCACAGGGAAGAAGTCCACCAATAGCCGATTTGAAAACTACGGAGACAAGTTTGCAGAGAATGATGTGATTGGCTGTTTTGCTGTGAGTGCTAGCATCTTGTGTTGGCAGACCAGATGTTGAGCTGTAGATTTCTTTCTTTCTTCTTTCTTTTTTTCTTTCTTTCCTTCTCTTTGTGACAGGTTCTCATTATGTAGTCCGGACTGACCTCAAAACTTGCAACAATCATCCTGCCTCAGCTTAAGTGCTGGGATTATAAGCATGCACCACCACTCCACCACTCCTGGCCTAGCTGCAGAATTCTTTTTCAGGATACCTCTATCCATTGTCTGTTGCATATCCAGCCATTCAACAAATTTGTTTCTCTTGGACAGACTAGAATATATACTGTCCTTTGTGTGACTTAATGCCACCTCTGTTCTTTTGTGTAAAGCTCTTCCAAACTCCTGAAGAGTTGGTGACATCAGGTGTATACAGCCTTCCTCTGTTCCTAAATAAGAGTGATCTTTTTAATAAATTTTACTGTATGTCCTGCTGAAGCATTTTTTTAACCAGACCTTGAAGTTTCTTACCTTTGTTAGGAAATAATCTGTGTGCTCTTGAAGGTAATGTGTTGGCTCTTGTCCTAGCCTCTTCCTTTCTTTAACTCACATTAGTTGTACTGACATCTGTTAATATACTCCTCTGTAGCAGGGGCAGGTGCAAACCAGAGCAAACTAGATAGTGCCTGACCTAAGGAAGAGGAGCATAGAATGTAAAGTGTTTTGGGTATTATTGAAGGTAATAAATTTTTAGTCAGTAAAATATGATTTACCTCTTTCCACATGATTAGAAAAAAGAAGAAAAAGTTTTTCAACTGTACTACACATAATAGTTCTGACTGACGGACACTGCTGTGATGATGTGGCTGTTGGCTCTGGCGTCAGATTCCCTGGACTCAGTGCCTGCTCTGCCACTTAGCCCATGGCAACTTCTCGTCTTTTCGATCTCTTCTACTTGAGAATCTTTGTACCTACCTCACATGTTTGTAGCATCAAGTTAACTGATTAAAAGCACATTGAATACTAGGTGGCACATAGACCTCAGTAAATATATCTCAATACAGTTAGCATTAGGAGTTATGAGGGATGTTTGTAAACCATGCCACAGGGAAAGGCCTACACGGAATACCTGGATGGATGATTCTTGGTTTTGTTTTCCTCCCTATTTATACATATTTACTTTGTTTTTGTTTGTTTGTTTTGTCTTTTTGAGACAGGGTCTCACTATGCAGTTCAGGCTGGCCTTAAGCTCACTTTGTAGCTCAGGCTGGTCTCGAACTCACAACAATCCTCCTGTCTCAGCCTCCCAAGTGCTAGGATTATAGGCCTGTGCCACCATGCCTGGCTTGTATTTTAATTTTGAAATAATTAAAAGCTCACAAAATAAGAATGGAGAATTCTGAGACTTTAAACAGATTGTAACATTTACCACATTGCTTTCATTTGCATGTATACATGAGTGTATAATTTGTATTTTATCCCTTTGAGCATAAGTTCATATTTTTAATTCCTTAGTATTTCAATATTTTTCTTAAAAATAAAACCATTGGCTACAGTACAGTTAACAGTTAACAAACTTAACATTGAGATAATAACCTACCCCTACTCCACAGCCAACATTTTTGTTCATTGAGCAATATCCTGTAGTTAGATTTAGTTTCTGGTTTAAGATCCAGTTCAGCATTATGCATATGTTCTATTCCATATCTCTAGACTCCTTTTATTCTGAAAGTTTCTGAGGCTTCCTGTGTATTTTATAACGTTTTTAATAAGACTTTCAATAGAAATTAACCATGTATGTACTCTACAGAATCATCTAAACCTTGCAGTTCTTCTATTTAACAGTAGTCCTGGCCATCTGTCTCACAGATGATACAGAACTAGACACTTGACTACACGCTTCTTTTTTTTAAGTTTCAAGAGTTTTTTATTCAAAAGTTCTCAAAAGGAATAAAACAGAAAAAGCTAACAGCTCACAGGTATCTTTTGGTGAAAAACTAGTTTGACACTCATAGTCAAACTATGAGTTTGACTATAAATTGATTTATGAGTTTGATCCTCATACCATATGCTGTGCTGGCCCAGGAAGTGGACATGGCAACTACCTGTAATCCCAACACTTGGGAGGCTGAGACAGGAGGATCACTATGAGCCCAAAAATGTGTGTAAGACCCTATATCATCCCCCTAAAAAAAATATAAAAGAGAATATTATAAATACAAGCTTTCTCCTCTACCTCTCTCCCCTTTTATATAGCTACCTTTTTTTTTTTTTTTTTTTTTTTTTTTTTTTTTTTTTTTTTTTTTTTTTTTTGTGTGTGTGTGTGTGGAACTGGGGATTGAACTCAGGCCCTTGTGCTTGCCAGGCAAGTGCTTATTCTACTGAGCTATCTCCCCAGCCCCTTCACATATTCTCTTGAGAGACTTTCCTGGTACTGGGGATTGAACCCAGATTCTTCATATGCAAGCTGTATCTCTCAGCACTTTCATTTATTATTTTGAGACAAGACTTCAAATTGCCTCTGCTAGTCTCTAACTTGCAGTCTTTCTGACATACAGTGATGCCCAGAATACTTAGATTGCAGGTATATGCCACTGTGCCCAATTATCTTTGAATTGTAGAAATCAGTGTATAACAGTCTTTCTCAAAGCTTGAAGTTCTTTGGATGTGTAGCAGGGCAGAATCTCCCAGTTCTTTCTGTCAGGTCATCTCTACTTCCAGTTTTTAAGATTCTGTATACAATTTACTTTGATTAGAGGAAGCCACAAATTTATAAAGGCTGAGACTGGAAGCTGGAGAAGATAATAATCATCTGTCAGGGAAGCAGAATGGATCATTTGTCTTGGCTCTTGCACTTCTTTAAAAAGGTAAAAGTTTTTTGGGGTGGAGAGAAGAGGATAACTCCTTTTAGCAAACTGTAAGGAATAGAATACTTGGAGTCAAGGGGACAGAGGTATAAAAGACAAAGCTGTAAAAACAGGACACTGATGGGGCTGGGAGAGATGGCTCAGTGGAATAAGTGCTTCCCTGGCAAGCACAAGAGCCTGAATTCAATTCCTGGTTCCGCAAAAAAAAAAAATCAGGGCACTGAGTAATTCTGGCTTTGGAAATTTGGGACTTTAGGTTCAGACTGGTATAGAAATATTGGAGCAGGAGCCACCCATGTACCACTGCCTCCTAGACAGATGGCTCTGTGGGTGGTGAATTTGTTGGTTGAGAGTACAGTTTTAGTTTTCTGTGTGGTATGATAAGCTCCTATAATAAAGCTGGTGGTCACAAGGCAGACTGACACCCACAGTGCTCATTTTCATGGCAGAGCAGAGGTGCCTAGAACCACTTGTCCTCACATGGGGAGCCTTGGACTGCTTTACAGCCTTGGCAGGATTCAGTCTGGCCAGTGTTGGTATGTCTCTTCTGGTGGTCCAGACTTGTGTGCATATAATGGAATGAGGAGGTGCAGCTCAGTTATTGAGCACTTACCTAGCATGTATGGGGCCTGGGTACCTAAAGGAAGGGGTAGCGGTTGCATGGACATGAATTTTCTGATACAGTGCTGGACTGAAAGTGCTAAGGAGAGTAATGAGAAAGCTCCTCAAGGGACCAGGGACATGGCTTAGTAGAATAAACACTTCCCTGACAAGCTCAAGGGTCTGAGTTCAATCCTCAGTTCTGCCAAACAAAGAAAAAGAAGGCTCCTCAAGAGAATGTGCTTCCACTGCTCCTTGAAGGGCAAGTCACAAGGTGGTATCCCTGTAGGGAGAAAAAATACTGCATCTTGAACTTCTATGTCAGAAATTAGGTGTTTGTTTATTTGTGATTGACAGGATCTTCCTATTGTGTCCTAGGGTGGCTTAAAACTTGTCAGTCTTCCTGCCTCAGCCTCCCAGGCTCTGGGATTGCAGAAGTATGCCACTAGGCCCAGCTTAGACTTTGCACTTTGCTTTGGTCTACTGTCTCATCCCATTTTGAGACTATATAACTGTAAAACCTTTTACTCTGCAACTAAGTTGATCTTCTAAAACGATGTAGACCAGGCCATTCCCCTGTTCCTAACAAGTCAGAAGTCTTCTCTGCCATCAGCATCAAGTCCAAATTTCTGAGATTATTTGGAAGCACGAGGTGGGACCATGACTTCTCGGCACCACCCTAGGCCTGACATCCAGGTCATTGCCTAGCAGCTTGTGGTAGTACACACTTCTGGTGAGCACATTCTTTGTAAATATACTAAGTAGCATAATCCTAAGAATATCGCTCTATATAATATAAAATATTATCTCCCTTTTTTAAAAAGAAAATAAGATAAAATAATTTACCCAAGGCCCCACAAAATTAATAAATGGTAAAACAAAGCACTGTCTTCTGAAACAGGACCCATTAAACTTCAGTGCCTTGATAGTTGAATGAATGTACATGGGCTCGCATGGCTCTTAGCTAAACCTCAAATTATGTTTCCCACTATCCTTTATGTTTTAGCCTGTCTAATACTATAGATTCTTTTGTACACCCGTAGTACTTGTACACAGATTACCTTTTGCTTTTATTGTTCAGGACTAAGTTCCTTAGAGAAACTTATACCTGGCAGGTCTTCTTACTGGACTTTGATAAACAGTATTGTTGTCCAGCTCCATGCTGGTCCTTGAGCTCCGTGAGGCCCAGATCACTACAGACATGTACCAGGAAGCATAGAAACTCATGAAATGTGTGATGAACAGATACAGAGCTGGAGTCAGCTTTAAAAAGGCCCTGTTTGGGCTTTCCTTCATCTCTTCATTTTATTTCTTTCCTTCAACCTTCATCTCAGGTTGACATGAAATTCTTTTTTTGGTACCAGGGATCAAACTCAGGACCTTGTGCTTGCCAGGCAAGCACTTATTCCAGTGAGCTATCTCCTCAGCCAACATGAAATTCTTGAACTTCCAAGTCTTAGGTAGGGAGGGATTTGAATTTGAACTGGATATTTTTTTTTTTTTTTTTTTTTTTTGAGCTAGATGTTTTCTGAGCTCTTCCCTTTCACTGCCCAGTTTACCTGTATATTGAGGAGTATACTTAATTCTAGAAAGCTAGCTATATTTACACTTCTGCATTTTCTCTTTAGGCTTGTGGCTCCTAGTACTTTAAGAATTGGTAATTGCTGTCCTTTGACTTTTTTTCCTAGGATTTCGAATGTGGAAATGATGTGGAACTTTCCTTTACCAAGAATGGGAAGTGGATGGGCATTGCTTTCCGAATCCAGAAGGAAGCGTTGGGGGGTCAGGCCCTCTACCCTCATGTTCTGGTGAAGAATTGTGCTGTAGAGTTCAACTTCGGACAGAGAGCAGAACCCTACTGTTCTGTCCTGCCAGGGTTTACTTTCATCCAGCACCTTCCCCTTAGTGAGCGTATCCGGGGCACCATTGGACCAAAGAGCAAGGCAGAGTGTGAGGTAAGAGGGTTAGACATCTGAATTAGTAGCAGCTTCTCCAGTGTTTCCTTGCTGCCAAGGTCACCTCCCCTCTCTTAAGGACATTTTATGTTCTCAGGAGATTAGGTGTGGTGAAAGAAAAACTCATAGCATGGGTAATCTTGGAGCCAAGTGAGTTGATCTCAGCTCCTCATGGGTGAGTGAGTTAAAAAGTTGCTATGTGGGTGAGGTGAGGGATGTTGGTTTGGCTTAGGCTGTAAGGAGAGGAGCAAATAGTCTGCCTAAGTCTTAGAAAGGTTCCAGTAGGAAGCAGCTGTACTGCTTTTGAGTGAGGCCAGAGTGTGGGGAAAGGGGGCTTTCCTTACAGCAGACAGGGACTCCAGGCGCTTCATGGTAAGTGTACACTGACTTCCAGTGTTCTTGGCGAGATTGAGCAATTGCTCTCCTGTGCAGGGCAAACTAAAAATAAGACAAAATGGCCTTTGCCTCTAGTAGCTACATTGGTAATTTTTGTTTAGTGATTTATTTTTTAATTCTAGGAAATTAAATACAGAGAAAATTAAAATTTCCCATAATTCCATTATCTGCAGATTTTACTTCGAGAATTTTGGTGTTGGTCCTGTTCTTTTCCACGAGTGTTTTATGTATATAATGCATGCTCATATTTATAATTAAGTTCTTAAGATAAAGCAGCTGATAACTTGCCCTTTTCACTTAATATTAGTTTGTGTGGTTCTTCACACTACATGAGAACCTCTCTAAGTTTTTTTGGTTTGTATAGGTTTTTTTGAATTGGTGACCTTGAAATCCTTGGCTCTGGTGATCCTCCTGCATGAGGATATGAGCAGCTGGAACTACAGGCATGTGCCACCACAATTGAATATAATTTTAAAGGCCTCACAAACAGGACATGTTAGCCGGGTGTGGTGGCGCATGCCTGTAATCCCAGCACTCGGGAGGCTGAGGCAGGAGGATTGTTGTGAGTTCGAGACCAGCCTGAGCTGCATAGTGAGACCCTGTCTCAAAAAGACAAAAAAAAACAGGACATGTAATTGACAGCTAGTGTTAGCCAAATCCTAAGTGTTTGATTAGATGTAATTTATAACCTATGTATACACTTGGGTTAGCATTTCAGAGAATAGAAATGTTATACTACTTTTCTTACCCTCTGTGAACCCATCTCACTTCATGCCTCTCCCTGTGTGTTTCCCTGTCAGAGGCTACTTAAACCTTGATCAAAAATGTGATTGCTAATAGCATATAATTTAGTACTATGCTGTATTAAGAGACAGACAAGCATCATGTCTTTGAATCCCAGAAGCAACTGTGAGTCACTGCTGTGGCACCAGCTAACCAGGGTGATATTGTGTCAGCAATGCCACTGTTTATTTCACAACACCCTTTTCCTCTACTGTTATTGTAGATTCTGATGATGGTGGGCCTGCCTGCTGCTGGCAAGACCACATGGGCCATTAAACATGCAGCTTCCAATCCTTCCAAGAAGTACAACATCCTGGGTACCAATGCTATCATGGATAAGATGCGAGTAAGGATGGCCCTTGGACTCTCCCTATCTGCTTCCCACCTGCTGAGTACTGCCTTTTACCTAGCATCTCACTCCTCTCCACCATCTGCCCACAGGTGATGGGCCTGCGCCGGCAGCGAAACTATGCTGGCCGCTGGGATGTCCTGATCCAGCAGGCCACCCAGTGCCTCAACCGCCTCATCCAGATTGCTGCCCGCAAGAAACGCAACTACATCCTAGATCAGGTACTGATGGGTGACCATTATTGTCCTTGGGAGAGAAGTGACCTATTGGATGCCTAGACTCTGATCCTTTTCTCTTTTGCACATAATGCTCATCAACTGTAGAGCTGGTTAGCTTTCTAACCAGTTAGAAGGACTGGGGAGATAGCTCAGTGAGTATAAGCTCATACATGGCAAACACTTAAGTCCTGAGTTCAAGTCCCACTACCTAAAAGAAAAATGAAAAAGGAAGATAGAGTTAGAGAGCCTTCACGTAGCTCATTGCACCTAATGGCTTTGAGTCCACAATCCAGGCCTGCTAATTCATTATCAGGTGAGTTGTATTTTGCAAAATAGAAAATGCATAGAACTCTAATCTAGCCAACTAAGGCTTGAGACAGCTCAAGCCTAATAGTGCCCTTTAGAGCATCTGGCTTTATCCTCTGAATCTTAGTCCCTTGCTCTGTAAAGTGGGGATTATAATGACCTTACAGGTGTACATACAACCTGGCACACAGCAGCTGGTGATTATTGTTATTCAGTAGAATCGGTATCATTTGCTTCTCTCAGCAAGGTTTTATTAATAGCAGGTAATTAGCTAAGTCACATATTTCTGTTCAATTAAGGGTGGGATTCTTAATGTTGGATTCCAAGAACCTTTGAAATAGAATATAGAATGTCCTGTGCATATATGGTTGTCTTTTTTTTGTTTTTAAGTCTACACAGTTTTCAGTTAGGATATATATGTAGACCATGGTTTTCAGTATTCTCAAAAGAATGAGTTGCCCAAAATGGTTAAGGATCCTATTTCAGAGTATTGAGTCTGTTTGTCATTTTTCCATACTACTGTTGACATCAGTCTTGAAAGCTTCCTCAAATAGTAAAGGGTGTTTCCTTAGTTTCTGCATCTGTGGGTATATGAGGCTTTCATTTGTACTTTCTTACCCACCTGAATGCCAAGTGTGGTGGCATATGCCTATAATCCCAGCACTTGAGAGGCTAAGGCAGGAGGATCAAATTTGAAGCCAGCCTGAAGTACATAGTGAGACCTGAAAAAAACTGAGTAAACAAGTAAACCAAATAATACCCCACATTACAGTTTTACTGAAGTCCTTTGCCTATCTGCAACACTGATATTTGGTTACCTCAGTTCAGAAGGGTCCTAAGAAAAGCAGAGCTGGTGACCAGTGGTGATTGGCTGGTCAGTCAGGAATTCCCTGGCACCACATTAGAATTCTACACAGAAAAGTTGAGCAGTGGAGGACACAGTCCATAAACTACTCATGGCTTTCCTCCATCTCTGCCCTACCAGTAATGTTTATTTTAAAACTCTTAGCCTCACTTTGCCACCATTTTCCATGTTTGGATATTGAGGACTTTTTCTGACTTAGCCCCAGTTGGACTCAGAGTCCTAAAATAGTTGGTACCTGGTATCTTTACTAGATTCCCCAGTAGACTTTCATGCCCCTTTCTTGGCTTACTGGTTAAATCAGCTGTATACCCATTTTAAATATGTGGAGGATTATAGGGGTACATCCCTCTGCAGGAGGCCTATGAGCTTTTTCAACTCTGCACAGTTCAGTGAGGCACAGGAGAGCTCAGCACTGTGAAAGTCCACTATCAGCCTTGTTAGCTGATGCTGACTTGTTCAAAAACCCATCTAGAGCCACACCAAGTGGCCTTCAGAGCTGCTAGCCTTCTGGTAAAGAGACATGCCAATGAGGCAGTGTGATCCAGACCAAAAGTAAGACAGAATCAAGGTGAGGAGGAAGGTTTTCTGGTTAACCACAGATTCTCTTAATTTGAGAATGGAATTGGGGCCTGAATGTCTTTTAATTTACTCAGGCCTAGAAGAAAATCTAAAACCAGTGATTTGATCTTTTAAGGCCTAAAGAGTAAGTTCTAGAAAACTCTGAATATGAGACTGAGAGGATTAGGGAAGGGTGTGTGTAGGACATTCCAAACAAGGCCTGTGGCTACATCCTGGCACTTCCTACCCTACCAGCTTTGTCATTGAGGAGTAAGTTTGTGCACAACCATCTCCTGAGCTGGGTGGAACATGGGGGTGGTGGGGCAATACTACAGCAAAATCCCGGTAATTTCTGAAGTTCTGCTCAAGCCCAGCTTTCCCTAAGTGGTCAGGCCTCTATACTTGGCTCTTTCAAGCCTCCTGTTACATGGGTGGACCTTTCAGTACCCACCTCTTGAGGGAGGGAGTCTCATCCCCTACAAGTCATCCC
Source organism: Ctenomys sociabilis (assembly GCA_004027165.1). Classification (NCBI taxonomy): domain Eukaryota; kingdom Metazoa; phylum Chordata; class Mammalia; order Rodentia; family Ctenomyidae; genus Ctenomys; species Ctenomys sociabilis. The sequence continues at coordinate 38,708 of PVKA01015128.1, forward strand.
CTACAAGTCAAGCAGGACTATGTAGCTAGGAGTCTGCCTTTGTCTGGTCCCCTAGGATATGTCTCATTGAGCACAGGTGTGTTGGGGCATAAATCAACATTCCAAGCTAGTCTGAACAGCCTCTTCCTATCATGGAAAGAACATGAGCAAACAAAAGACACACCTGGAACAATTAGGAGGGAAAAAGAGGTGGGTCAGAGGGGAGATGCCTCATAAGTCAGGCTGTCATTGTACTAGAAGAACACAGCTCCATGAACTAATGGCCAAATCCATACTGATTGGGGCTTTGGTGGGAACTGACAAAGCTTTCAAGAGCTGGGTTGTCTGGGCCACAGAAAGAAACATGATAAAAGAAATAAATAGTTGAAGTTTTGTGGGTTTTTTGTGTACCAAGGATCAAATGCAGGACATTGTGCTTGCCAGGCAGGTGCTTATGCCACTGAGCTATCTCCCTGGCCCTGAAGTGTTTTGTTTGTTTGTTTGTTTTTGAGGAACTGGGGATTGAACTCAGGCCTTGCACTTGCCAGGGAAGCTCTTATCCCACTGAGCCATCTCCCCAGCCCCTGCTTGACTACTAAAAGGCTACTGAGGGCTGGGGATATAGCTCAGTGGGATCGTAAGCAGCACAAAGTCCTTAGTTCAATTCCTAGTACCAAAAAAATGTAATCTCAACAAAAATACCGATGATACAGAAGGCTGCAGAGAATGATACAAAAGAGGAATTGAGAATTATGTTGCCTCAGGTGTCTGTTACAGCAAAGAATCCCCTAAAAGGAGAGCATTTCTGGACTCTGAAGGCTAACACAGGCGTTGAATTGCAGAAGAGACTAGGACTTGTTTCTCTGTGAGATGACAAAGTAGCCCCCCCCGGAGGTTCCAGACAGTCTCTTCAGGGCTACATTGCCCCAACCACCCTGAGAAAGGAGCTGTGGATCAAGAGTGACTTCAGTAGGCCTGTTGAGGCATTGATCAGAAGCAGGACTAGATATGATGGCTTTGCCAACCAGGTTTCACCTTCAGAATAAATGGTTCTAGTCTTGCTTGTTTGCCTGTTAGCACGGCCTCAAATCCAGGACTGGAATAAAGGCCCAAAGTGAACTGCCTCTTATTGGCAGGTATTGGAGAAAAGGAAGTCTCTTTGCTTTTCCCCTCTCATCCCCAGATACTCAAGTCTGTCCTGACACTGTCCAGTTCTCTTTCTGCATATGTGGTTCCTTCCCTTGGAGTTCAGCTGGCTGAAGGCAAAGTAAACTTCTTCCTCACCAGGTTTAAATGTGTCCCTTTGGGATCCTGCCAGGTTTCCCCTGCTACTAGCCTGGCCCTGCTAAGCTGATATAAGTGAGAACAGACCAGGCAGAGTTGCCTTTTGGATGAGCTGAGGATAACAGCAGAAGCCAATTTCTATGCTTACTGTGTCTTCCACACTTAATATTGTCATAGCCAAAACTAGCCATGAAGCTTCTTTGAAAAACCTGATTCCTATCCTGCCTGTATCTCTGGAGTTGGGGTGATTAGGAGCCAAGAAACACAGATAGCTTAGACCTCTCTTAGACTCTGCATCTTCAAGCAGGGTAGGACCAGGAAAAGCAGGAGCTGGGCAGAGAACCCATGAGACTGGAAAAGCTGACCTCGCTGTTTTTCCTGTCTCTTAGCAGCAGCCACTAGTCATCCCCAGTGACCACAGCAGTGTTGGACTGGCCTGGGGCCCTGACCTCACTGTGTTTGCTGTGGTAACAGCCACCAGCAGACTCCCTTTCCTCCAGGAAAACCAAGCATTTGCAGTGGAGAGGTTTAGATGCTGTCCTTCCTTTCTCCAAGCCAGAGTAAGCAGGGAAGAGGCATTCTGTTCTTACCATTAACAGTCTTAGCTCATCTCAGCATCAGAGAAGCTGGTTTTCAGAATGGAACACAGTACAAAGGTCAACTATTAATGAGACTAGTCTGCTCTATCCCCATTCCTCCCATCCCATGAAGTTGCAAGGGAGCAGACCTGGCCCTCTTGGCAATATTTCTTCTATTCTCTTTTCCCTCATTTGGGGCATTGGCAAGACTGGCCTGCTACTAAAGAACCTCCCAATATATTTGTCCATGACCCCAAGGTACAGAAAGAGTAGAACAGTGGACATCAAACAGAGTAGTGTGGGTTATCAGCAAAATGACCTGAGGCCTTGTTCATCCTGGCAATTACGGCTTTTGTGTCCAGAGAAAACTTAACTTAGCTGGAAGGAACTAAATTCTGTCTTTGTAGGACTCAATGCTACATCTGCTTTGTTTTTAAGAATAGGTTCAAGAAAAAGTAGTGAGAAACAGATTTTTACCATGTAAACCTATACCTTTTAAAACTTATTTGTGGTTCAGGGCCTAGTAATAGCTAGTATGTGCCCACCACTCCTTACCCATTTCCCTGGCCTGCCTTTTAGAACTAAGAGAAATGTTGGTGTGGAGAACCACTGCACCCACAGCCCAGATCACTGATAGGTCTGTGCTTCCATCCTTGCACCTCAACCTTTTCCTCAGACTTAATTTTCCCTGATACTTTCCACTGGGAGCCACTGCTAGGATTATTTCAGTCTTGTTGACCTTACTTGATTCAGATCCATGCAGATATCGCCTTCTTTTCCTGCCATGTGCCATAGTCTCACATCTGCAAATCCTCCCCAAAGACAGCAGGATAGCGCGATCCTTGTCTTTGAACAAAGAAATCTGAGGAGCAAGAGTAAGGGCAACACATCTACAGACTCACAGAACAGTAAGGGACACAGCAGAGATTTCAGCTCAGGCTTCTTCCCCAAAACTTGTGCTCTTTACATCCTACCTCACTGTGCCTGCCTTTTTCTTTTTTTTTTTTCCGGCGGACCCAGGAATTGAACTCAGGCCTTTGCACTTGCCAGGGAAGCACTTACTCCACTGAGCCATCTCCCTGGCCCTGCCTACCTTTTTCATTTAGAAAATTGCTGCAGTGTAATCTTCCCTTTAGTCTGGGTTGCTTAAAGTCAACATCACACTGTAACTGTTCACAGCATCTTAGCCTAGTGATGACCATGTGTCAGTGGTGGCTCACATTTGTTCAGTGCTGGCTACAAGTCAGGTCCAAGGCTTTTACTCACTTGAACTCATTTAGTCTTCAGTGTAACCATCATACTGTTTTCTCTTTTCAAGGCTTGATACCCAGTAAATACCTAGTAAATTGGTTTTACAGAATAGCCATCTCAAGCCATACATGAAAGTCATGAGCCCAGGGCCACACAGATGTGACAAAGCCAAATCCCATTAGAACCAAGCTGTGCCAGGCACTCTCACTGCACTTGTGTCATCAGGTTGTCTCATACCCAGAAGTCTAGGGCCAGGAAGATGGCTTGGTACAATAAGCGCTTCTCTGGCAAGCACAAGGGCCTGAATTCAGAAGTCAGTGCACAGAGCCTCACCTGAGTAGTTCCTAATGCTAGGCCCATTGCTCCGGTCATCTGCTCAGTCCTTGTGTGCCAGAGAAAGTAGTGTCTATTCCACAACTTGCATTAGCTATAGCTAGGATTCTGCCCTGCCAGGATGTGTTCTAAGAATACATTTTTGTTACTGATTTATTTGTGCCCCTTTACAGACTATCCTTCCCCTCTATAGCTTCTCTCTTTTACAGCCACTGCATCTAAAAAAACTTCGCCCTCATTCTTAAGGTGCTGAGTCTGAAGAGGGAAGATACACATAGAGGTGCTTGGGCTTACCTCAAAGATTCGGTTTTGGGCCAGGGAGATGGCTCAGTAGAATAAACGCTTCCCTGGCAGGCACAAAGGCCTGAGTTCAATCCCCAGGTCCACCAAGAAAGAAAAAAAAAAAGTGAAGCACAGATTCGATCTCAAGAAGCCTCAGGGAGGGATTAAGCCACTCGTTTTTTCAGTAGTATCCAAGTAGTCCAGATGCACAGGCTGAGTCCAAAGAGCCTTGGTACGTTGGAGGTGTTTGGTCACTGGAAGCTATTGTTATGCTTATGCACTTTGTATACACATATAGGGCAGCTTTCTGTGCCAGCACCCACCTACGAGATACCTGCCTGCCATGGAGGAAGGGAAACTACAAGACTACCAACTTGGATTTACCAAAAGCACAGCCTCCCTGGCTGGAAGAGTATGGCTGAGATATTTCAGAAGGACCAAAGAGATAGAAAAATCACAGTGTTGAAAGCATTCTACCCAAGTGTCCAATGGGGCTGGTTAATTTGCCTGTCCCATTGTGTACTGTGAAACTAACTATACAGAAGAAACTTAGAAAAAGGGAGCTTTAAAAATTCAATACAAGTTACAGCCAAGAAGTAGGGCTAGTACTAGTCAAGTAGAGATTGTTGCTTTAAATTTTATACCCTATACTGTGAATTTTCTAATCCAAGTGTATATTACTTCTGAAATAGGAAAAGGCCTTCAGCTTAGGTAAAGCTGAAGGTAGAACACTTGCTGTGAGGCCATCAGATTTGGTCCTCAGCACCAAAAAGAATTGTTTTAAATAAAAAAAAATAAGGGGCCGGGCGTGGTGGCGCATGCCTGTAATCCCAGCACTCGGGAGGCTGAGGCAGGAGGATTGTTGTGAGTTCGAGACCAGCCTGAGCTACAAAGTGAGCTTAAGGCCAGCCTGAACTGCATAGTGAGACCCTGTCTCAAAAAAAGACAAAAAAAAAATAAAAATAAAAATAAGGCAACTAAAATAGAGAAAAGAGGTTATAAATACAGTACTGGGAACTAATTGGATTAAAGAACAAAGCCCAGTGTGTAAGGAATTGCTTGACCTCAGCCTGTCAGCAGCCACTTTTCCTAAGTTACTTTATTTGCCAGAGCAGATAAAAAAAATCAACAGAGTAAAGCAGAAGGGCCAGGGATTTAGCTCAGTGGTAGAGTGCCTACTTGGCAAATGTAAGATCATGAGTTCAGTTCCCAATCTGTCTGTCCCCCCCCCCCCCCAAGAAAAAAAATAGGCATAGTTTCCAGAGTCTTTTCTGCTTAGGAGGAGCACTAATGTGCTCTTCCCATCCCTGGCCTACATAATACCTCTCAAAAGAAAACAACGCTTAATGTACCATCTTTTGCCTCTTCTGTTACCTACCGTTAGACAAATGTTTATGGGTCAGCCCAGAGACGAAAAATGAGACCTTTTGAAGGTTTCCAGCGCAAAGCTATTGTAATTTGTCCCACTGACGAGGACCTGAAAGACCGAACAATAAAGCGAACCGACGAGGAAGGGAAGGATGTCCCAGATCATGCGGTCTTAGAAATGAAAGGTAGGAATTGAGTGGCTCCCAGAGGGCCATTTCAACAGGGTCCTTAAGAGAAAGAACCCTTTACTCATTGTGTCCTACTAGTTTCCTGATTACTCCTTTTGTGTGATATGTCTCTCTCCTTCCCTTCCTTTCTCCCTCTCTCTTTGATTCTGCTGTGTCCCTGTCCTGTCTCCTAAAGCTGACAATATCTGGGCTTTTTGTCTGTGTTTGTGATGGGGTTTTCAGACTGAGTGGGGTGAAAGGGAATGGATGAGTCTGAAGATGAAAGCCCTGCATCATCACCTGCCTCTAATACCAGCTAGCTGAGCTGATTGTGAGTGAGCCTGTCTGCTCTTCTGTGAAAATAGGGATGTGGTTTCACCTGTCTGACCTGCTGGGGTGAGGGTACAGGGAACTAACACCATGCTTATGTGGGGCGTAGCCATGTCTTCGGGAAAAGATCTTTGTTAGCCCCTGACAGTTGTCAGAAAAGGTGAGTCATTGGGATCCACTCTTGTTTCATTCACTACATCAAAAGTAGATGCCAGTGGTGTGGGAGTAGGAGAGACTAGACCTCAGAAGATGTTTACCTGTCCCTTTTTCCCCTCCTAGCCAACTTCACGTTGCCTGATGTAGGTGACTTCCTAGATGAGGTTCTTTTTATTGAGCTTCAGCGAGAAGAAGCAGACAAGCTGGTGAGGCAGTACAATGAGGAAGGCCGCAAGGCTGGGCCACCGCCTGAAAAGCGCTTTGACAACCGAGGAGGTGGCTTCCGAGGCCGTGGGGGTGGCGGTGGTTTCCAGCGCTATGACAACCGAGGTCCCCCTGGAGGCAACCGAGGTGGCTTCCAGAATCGAGGAGGTGGAAGTGGTGGAGGAAGCAACTACCGAGGAGGTAAGACATGTCACACAGCTCTCCCTTGGGTTGGAGTTGAGCTTTGACTACTAGTCATTCAGTGCTGAAGTTTATTGAGCTCCACCTATGTACTGAACTCTGGTAGAGAACTGGGTACTTTCAGACTTAAGGTTTCAAAGAAGCTCTCCCTTTTTATCCCATTTCCCTGGCCTTTCTACTGAAACCCTTTGTCCGTTCACATGTTGCAGTGCTGTTTTATTTTTGTAGACCTTTTCCTGTCTGACCATGAGGTCCTTGGGAAGAGTACTGGGACCCAGCTCAGGACCTGGCAGATGTTAGGACTGATTCGGGGCTTTAAAACGGAGAGGTTGGGAAGATAGCTCAGTGCTCTAAGTGCCTGGTTGGCGAGCGCAAGTACTCAGGTTCCACACACACACACACCCCAATGCCACATACTGTGCCAACCCCGTAACCCTGGATGCACCATGCCAGCCACCAAAACCAGGTGTGGTGACACATGCATATAATCCCAAAGCTAGAGAGGCTGAGACAGGATCGCAACCAGTCCAAGCTACATAGTGAGACCTTGTGCTAAATAAATGAATGAATTTTTTTTTTTTTTTTTTTTTTTTTTTTTTTTGTCTTTTTGAGACAGGGTCTCACTGTGCAGTTCAGGCTGGCCTTAAGCTCACTTTGTAGCTCAGAACTCACAACAATCCTCCAGCTTCAGCCTCCCTAGCACTGGGATTACAGGCCTGTGCCACCATGCCCGGCTTGAATTTTTAAAATTTTTATAAATAAATAAAATGAAAGTTAAACCCAACTGCAAATGTAGTGGGGCAATAATAAGCTATTCTTCTGGAGGGTTAACAACCTAAGTTTGCAGACCAAAATTAGAGAAATAGAAGGGCTGCAAGGACAGCCAGCATTTTGACCCTAGCCTTTCAAGGTCTGTGAAGACTCAGGACATAAGAGAACCTGTACTGTAACATCATGTAACTCAGTTGTGTCCCAGATTTTCTGATCAAGGATATTATAGGGCCACAGAGCAATGAGATCAGTGACAGGGTATGCCTAAGGAGAGTCACATGGAGAGAAAATATTCTCTCAGGCTTTCACAGAGAACATATTGGTCAAGCAATGGCCATGACTCATCCACATGGCTGACAATGACAAAGGATCTGTAAACTGCGGTACAGTGTTACAGGATAGATCCTAAGGGGACTTGACTGTCCTTATCAGGTACAAAAGATACATTTCTTATTGTATAGGTCTTGCTTTATCTTGGTCTTAACTATCCAGGAAAAAAGTATAAAAATGAGGTATATGAAGTAGGGCCATGGGCTGGGGAGATGGCTCGGCTCAAGGGAATAAGCGCTTCCCTGGCAAGTGCAAGGGCCTGAGTTCAATCCCTGGTCCCATCCCCCCACCCCTGCAAAAAAAGTAGGGCCATGTTGGTGTGCTGTGAAAGACTCAAGTCAACAACTTCTGCAGATAACCTACTACTATTGTGGACTGCCAGTCTCTGTTGGATTGTTTTGCTAAATTCACACACCCATAGTAGGTAGATGCTAGTGGAATACCCATCTCAAACAGGACTGAACAAAGAAAGGTGATACAGAAGAAGGACCATTCTGTATCTGTATATACAGTATAATTAAGATAGTTGTACACCTACTTTCGTTTAAGTCAATGAGAAAATTTATACTGCTAGTGTTTGGATAGGATGTACTGTCTGTATGCTGTACTATGGATAACCACTAAAAAGATACCAATGTACAATGTATTAATTATTGAAATTGTCCTATTAATCAAAAAAATTAATTGATTAAAAATAAAATGGAGAGCCAGGCGTGGTGGCACAGGCCTGTAATCCCAGCACTCTGGAGGCTGAGGCAAGAGGATTGTTGTGAGTTTGAGACCAGCCTGTGCTACAAAGTGAGCTTAAGGCCAGCCTGAACTGCATAGTGAGACCTTGTCTCAAAAAGACAAATAAATAAAATAAATGGGGAAACAACCTTAGAGAAATTAATTTGCCCGGAATCACCCAGGTAAATCCAGAGCTGTGATTCAAATGATCTAAAAGCTCAAATTCTTAATAAATGCTACTATCTCTGAAGTAAATTGTTCTATAACTTAACAAACATGTCTTGGGCCCCATTGTGTTTCAGTCGTGTTCTGGACAGCACCCTGACACAGCCATGACCCAAATAGCTTAATGGGATAGCACAGGGATGGCTCTGACCTCAGGTGAACCCTAGCAATCTGTAGGAGGCAACAGGGCTCAGGAAAGGCCTCCTGAGGTACTGATGTCTAAGCTACAAGCCTCAGGTACAGTAGGAGTTGGCTAGGGAGAGTTGTGGGCCCAAAACTCAGCAGTGGAGGGCCGGGGAGATGGCTCAGTGGAATAAGCATGTCCCTGGCAAGTGCAAGGGCCTGAGTTCAATCCTGATTCCTCAAAGAAATCAGACGTGAGCATCCATTTGGCCATACTTAGGACAGATCTAGTTTGAGCTGTCTTCCCAGTGCTTGCCATTCTCTCTCTCAACTCTTGAGATGGTCAGACACAATAAAAACTCAGCCTTGATCTGTATCTCCCCAGGCTCATAGTCTAGTGGCTGAAACAAATCTGTCAGCAGATAGTGATGACCTAGAATTATCAGGGTGGGACAAGGGAGTAGCTGAGGGGATCTGGAGAAGCCCAGAAGGTTTATTTTATTCACTTTAACTGAGCTCCTACTCTGAGCCTGGTCTTGCAGTGCTACCCTAGCAGTCATAAGCAGCCCAGTCCCTGGAGGTTGCACTATGAGGAAGATGGAGCCTCTCATTTGGATTTCTAAATGCAGGTTTCAACAGAAGTGGAGGCGGCGGCTACAACCAGAACCGCTGGGGTAACAACAGCCGGGATAACAACAACTCCAACAACCGAGGCAGCTACAGCCGGGCCCCCCAGCAACAGCCACCGCCACAGCAACCACCACCACCACAGCCGCCACCACAGCAGCCGCCACCACCCCCCAGCTATAGCCCTGCTCGGAACCCCCCAGGGGCCAGCAGCTATAACAAGAACAGCAACATCCCTGGCTCAGGCGCCAGTACCAGCACCCCCACTGTCAGCAGCTACAGCCCTCCACAGGTGAGGGTGTGTGCATACATTTGTATTCAGATGTGCACATATGAGTTCTTAAACCTGAGCAAGTGAGAGGAAACGGGTCTACAGCAACTCCTAGCACATGCTTTGGTTCTGCTTGCCTTTCATTCTCCCCTGTAGACCTCCCAGGTGAAGCCTAGAATTGACAGATCCCTCTAAACCCAGAAATAAGTTGGCAGTGCCCAAAACCTTCTCCTCCTTTCCTCACCCCAGGCGTAGGTTGTAAGCTTCAGCACCTCCAGCATCAGATATATGTCTTGGCTATGTTGCTGGCCTGAGCTGGATCCCCAAGAAAGCACTCAGTTGGAGTTACTCTCATCCATGCTGAAAGGGGACTGTGTTTTCCTTATCCTCTGGATTAGAGACCAGGGGTCCAAAGTCAGTGAGGACCTGTGTTGTCCACCAAAAGCTCCTACCCTGAGCACCTCTGGGCTCCATTCAAAGTCCTGGAAAGTTATTACTAGGACTGTAGTATACAACTTGCTAACCAAAGCAATCTCCATTTATTATGCATCCACTTCCTAAGCACCTTCCATGTGCTAGGCCTTGTTTCCAGACTCTAGCCTACTCAGAAAATTTACTAGCACAGGAATTAGACACAACTTCAAACCACCAGCCTTATAAATATCCAGGTTTTACAATGTTGACAATCAGCTTCACCCTTATGAGCCTCAAAGAACTAAAAAGTATTAGTAGAACTCATTTCTGAGGTTTGTTGTGAGAGTTGGGTGGCACTGTAGGTTAGTAGTTTCAGCTGTATGAGTAGAAAAATCCAGAGGTCAATTCTTAATTGTATGGCCTTGGCTCAAGGATTTGACCTTGGTGGCACTAATAGAAACTACCCTAAGAGTTAATATGTGTCTTAAGTCATTTTTTATTGCTGAGAGATAGTAGCTGAAACAAAACTTAAAACAGGAGAGGTTTATTTTGATTTGTGGTTGTAGTCTAGTCAACTGACTCCACCAGAGCCACATGACAGGGGAGAGCCACATGTGCTCACTTCATGGTACATAGGGAAAACAGGCAAGAGCCAGGGAGAGAAACACTTCCAGGGCACATGCCTAGTAACTTGTAATCTAACCAGATCCCCATAATCCATTCAGATGTAAACACCCCACCTATGAAAACATGTCATGGAGCTAGGGAGTGGGAGAGAGTGCTGGATATAAACCATAACAAATTAAGCGAGTTTATGGTACAGATTGTATGTGAAAAGCACTTAGCAGCTTGTCAACACTTTCTGAACAGGATGTTCAGTGACAACTACCACCATTTATTAAGTACCCAGTGTTTTATACACACAAGCTTTGAAAACAATCAGAAGTGGCAGTTTGTTGTAATTGTTATTTTATAGGAAATGAAACTGAGGGTCTGGGTATGTAGCTCAGTGATAAAGTGCTCGCCTAGCACACTTCAGACCATAGATTTAAGCCCTAAGACTGCCAATTTTTAAAAATAGATTCCATGCGTCTTGCTTCCCTGGTGTCTCAACTGGGATTAGCATTCAGACTGTAATCCTGTGGCTTTCTTTTCTTTCAGCCTACTTTTCTCTTGCGATGTCAGAGCTAACTTACCTCCTTGCCCCAAACAGCCTCTACTAGGGAAGTACCTTTGTGAGCTAACTGCCTACAAGGGCCTTCTCTCCATCCCAGCTGTAAGCTGGCTCCTTCACAGAGTTGTGTCTTTTTCTCCATTTTCCAGCCGAGTTACACCCAGCCACCCTACAGCCAGGGAGGTTACAGCCAGGGCTACACAGCCCCACCACCTCCACCTCCACCACCACCTGCCTACAACTATGGAAGCTATGGTGGCTACAACCCGGCACCCTATACCCCACCACCGCCCCCCACTGCACAGACCTACCCTCAGCCCAGCTATAACCAGTATCAGCAGGTAGGTGACGAGCAAGGCACTTATGGGAGGGGGAGATTTTCAGTGGTCCTTCCTGAGTTTCTATTTTCAAGCTGGCATTCAGGGTGATCCAGCCTGGCTTGCACTGGTTTTAAATAACTGCTCTCTACCTTGTCTGCAGTGCAGTGAGCAGAGGGAGGGCCTGGCCGAGTAGGGTTTCCAAATCCTGCTTCAACACTATGGCCAGGGGGCACCAAACCCAGGCCACCATACCTAGTGGGTTTATTTTTCATTTGGAATGTGATACCTAAAAGCCAAAAGACCTGTGCTGCAGTTCCTAAATGCCTGTATGTATAGCATCAGGTCAGCCAGTTGTCCCCCTGAGGTACCTTAATTTCTCACTAGATCCAGGTGTATGGTGGTCACCCATCTCTGCCCTAAACAAGATGGGCCAGGGGAAGAGTGACATGTGGAATGAATAGAGGAAAACTTTGTGCTCTTGTTCTCTTGTTCTCTCTCTGCAGTATGCTCAGCAGTGGAACCAATACTATCAGAACCAGAGCCAGTGGCCACCATACTACGGGAACTATGACTACGGGAGCTACTCCGGCAGCACACAGGGTGGCACAAGCACACAGTAGCCAGTGTGTCCTGACGCTCCTGAAGGCCCCTGCCGGCTTCCTCCACCAGCGCCTACCTTGGCCCCTCCTCTACCCCCACCGGGTCCTTGGTGCTGGGGTTGGGGTCATCCCAGGGCTGCTTCCCTTCAGCCCACTGCCTCCCCTCTGAGGGGCTCCTTCCCACACACAGGCCAGGCATTTTACTCTGAATTTAAACAGGCCACAATGACCTTTTATTTTCTGTTTGTCCCTTCCACTTCTCGCCTCTTCCTCTGCTCATCTCCATTTTAACTGAGGAATCCCTCTCTCCCTTTGTCCTGTTGAGGCTGCAGTGACTGAAGGGA
>PVKA01015129.1:0-50802 GCA_004027165.1 Ctenomys sociabilis
TTTTTTAATACTCCATGCTATGGTTATGTCATAATATAATTGAACACTTGCATGTACTCAAGTGTTTACAAAGTTCTTTATTTGGGATAAAAGTGTTCTACTGATGAATGCATATTATGTTCATATGGGCTAATTTACTTAATTATTTTCTTCAGACAAATCATTAGGAAATAGTTTACTAATTCAAGGATATAAGCTTAAGGTTTGTAATGCATAGTTCCAATTGATTCCTAAAATGTTATGGTAATTTATTATATCTAGAATATTTAAAATCATAATTTTAACATCTATTATAATTTTTAAAGTAATTTATTCATTCATTTATTTGGTACAGGGTCTTGCTAAGCAGCTCAGACCCATATTGATCCTCCTGCCTCAGCCTCCCCAGTGCCGGGATTACGTGTGTGTGCCACCACTTCTGGTTTCATTGACCAGCTTTTGGGGGACCATCACAGCATGAGATTAGGGATTGAACCAAGCAGCTTGTGTTTGCAAGGCAGGCACTTATAATCTATTCAGATATGACCCTCGATTTACAAAACATTCTATACCTGTGAAATTTTTTCTATTAAAATTTGTGACTTATTCAATCTAGAATTTTCTTGCATTTATGTAACCTGATAGCAAAAGGAATATTGAATAGGTAAATGTGCCGGATTAAACACTGAGTATCTTAATTCCTTATTGATTGTGGAGCCAGGCATTTCACAAACGTAATATCCACATATGCTTTAGGTTTGTGCATAGGATGTCCTTCCAACTGAAATACTTCTGTATTAACAACACAGGCTTCAATCCCATGCCTTCATAACTACAAGGTATGCCATTTTGAAAAAAATAATCTCTTTATCATAATCTTTGAACAGTTCTTGCATTTTTTCTATTTTATATACATTATTTTTTTCTTTTAAGAACTAAATTACTTAGAAAATCTATAAAATCCATTAAAATATTTCAGAATATTTCACATTTATCGTATCTGTATATCGAAATAAAACTTCTCTTTTTATAATATTATTTTTACATATTGTCATAGTTGATATTAGATATAAGGTTTTTCTCTCATAAAATTCAAAAAAGTTTGGAATTTTTTCCATTAAATATCTTGTACTGCCTTAGTTAAATTTAGTCATGTTGCTATTATTAAGATATTTTATTTTATAAAGATTATTATAGTATAAGGACATACTTATATGTATACACATATTGCAGCAATTTAGATACAGACATATATGCATAAACACAGATAGAGATATCATGTGCATGCATACATGTATAAACATATGTGAACTGCCATCTTAGTTCTTCATATATACAACTTTAATATATATACATAATACATACAGAAACTGTATATAAAGTATATTTCTTATGGATACACAATTTTGTTCTCTACATATAATAACTAGGTTCTTTGACTTTTTCCAAAAATTATATCTTTTCATTTAATATACAATTTTGATGAATTATATTAAGAGTTCATTTAAGCAGAAAAAAACCTTATTGTATTCTTGGGGTAAATGTTTTTATTCTTGCACATTTATGGCACATGGAATTAGGTAACATGATGATAACTTCCTAGATATTTGGGGGAAATAACTATATTTTATTTCAACGTGGATTTTGTAAAGCAGTGAGAACAGTGTTAAATATTTGTATCACTGTATTCTTCTTATTTAGTGTTGTTGCTGATAATACATTAGCTGCATTAATAACATGAAAAATTTCTCCAGTGTTCTAAGTTTCATCATAGTTTTTTGTTTGTTTATTTTGTTTTTGTAACAGAGTCTGTGCCACAGCTCAGACTCTAGTGATCTCCTAACTCAGCCTCCCCAGTGCTGAGATTACAGGCCTGCACCACCACTTCCAGTTTTATTGGCCTGTATGGCATGCACAGGGTTCCAGGGAGGCACAGTGTGTGCTACCGTGGATCGAATCTGTGTCCTTATGCTTGCCTGGCAGACACTTAGATGAGCGAATTGTCTCCCCAGGCTCTCATGACAGTTTCTCATAAAGTATGGATTTTATGTATTGAATGGAGTCAACAGAATCCATTGTGAAACAGATTAAGTAATCCAGGGGAAATGAACAAAGTGATAAATTTGAAGAAGGATTTAACCCATCATGCTATGATTTGAAAATTTAGTTATTATACTATGCTTCCATATACTTTCTGAAAATATCTAAATCAGTCTTTACCTACTTAAAAAAAGATTCAGGACCTTGAAGGGTGTAATAAGTTCAAATCCTGGCAGGATGATGCTTGATGAGGGCCTGAGACTCATATTAACAAGAGAGGCTTCATTGATTTTGCAAAATAACTAGAACCTAATGCAGTGCTGACACACACACACACACACAATCTTATTTAATATTTGAAATGAATTCATGTACTTCAATATATTTATTCTCAGATATATTTAATGTCATTAAATATTACTATATTGTCGATAAAATGGACAATTTCTTGGAATATTCCATCCGGAGATGGACATTTTAGAATAGTCCCATTGTTTTCATTCCATACCTATACTTATAAAAGAGAATCTAAAGATATATTTAAGTGGGACCTAATATTTACTTGGGATAATAAATATTAGGATTTAATACACTATAGAAAAATATTGAGTTGTAAATGAACAAGTTGTATTTTTGACTAAAATAAATTTTAGTTTGGTGTGACTTCAGATTATTGTATCTTTGTATAACTCTGTATTATTGATTAAGATGGAAAAACTAAGATACTTTTCAGTTTGGTTTATGTTACCAGTTCTAATTGATCAGAAATGGGTACCCACATTGAACCATTTTTGTTATTCTCTTGTCTGGGAATTTCTGTGCCCAATTATGCTCATCACATAAATGCAATATATTTATTAGAAGTTTTCAAATAAAATTGGGAAGAAGAGCTGACAGCACACATATCAGGTATTTCCTATTGATACTGGATGTTTGGATAGTGTAAGGGGAGAACAGAGGCCATGCATGGTACACTGGACTGGGACTACGTGGAGCAGAACAGAGTTGATCCAGAAGGTCACAGGCCAAAACCCTTACTAATGTCCAGGGCATTTCCTTAGAGGAGCTTCCAAAGGACATTTATAAATCTGTAGAAATACATATTTCAGGAAGAAATTCAAATTCTGCAGCAACATTTTTTCCACTTTCCTCTGCTTAAGAATTATATGAGGAAATTCTATTCAATGAATATCCCAGATATTCGAATTCAAAAAATAAAACAGTGGGCCTGTTTTTAAATAAACAGTGATTTCATTTATTTACCAGTACACTCTCTATTCAGTCCTCCATGTGCAAACATTGTATTGTCTCTCTAGTCTAAGAACCTGAAAGAGTAAATAAAATCTGAAGGGTACAGCAGATACTGTGAGAGGGAAAGAATTTGTTCATTGGGGAAAAAAAAAAAACTGGGATGAGGAAAGGTTAAAAGAAGGAGGAGAAAAGATGTATTTGTGCACATGCAGGACAATTTGGATATATGTACTGCTGAATTTTGCTGGTGTTTTGAAAGCAGAGGTTATTGCTTATTTTTTTCTTTTTATGATTATTTTTTCTGTCTAATTTCTTATAACTTTGTTTTGTTTTGATTTGTTTTTTTTCTCTACCAGTTTTGCACATTTACATCTGGTAACTTAAACAGCTAACTTGAAGATATTGTCATGCAATGCAGCAACTATTACTGAATTCCTATTACGTTGTTTAGTGAGATTTCCTATCATTTCTAATAATTTTTTTCTTTTTAATACTATGTATTATTTAAAAAATAAGAATAAAAATTAAAACTAATAAAAATGAAGTGGAAATATACCTTTTAAACAGGTAAATATAGAGTATAGACTATATTACAGAAAATATATTTCTAAAATACATTCACTAAAGCAAATTAGCTTACTGCTGAAACAGTAGAAGCTTATAACTTACCAAATAATAATATTTAAATTATTTAGTAAGATGATATCCTAATTGTTGATTCTTTGTCATGTTTTCTGTGCTATTGGGCTTTATTCTTTCATAAAGTCTCTGCCTATGCCTATGTCTTCAGGAGTTGCACATGTTCTGTCTTTCAGTCAACAGTGTGTTTTAATATCTGAATCTCTGATCCATTTCGAATTTAGTAAGCTGGGGATATATAGCTCAGTTGTACAAACACCTTCTTGGCAAGCACAAATTCCTGAGTTTGATTCCCACACCAGAACAAAATGAAACAAAATGTATTCTATTTAGATGCATTATAAGTGACAAGAGTCTCTGGCATGTGGAAAGCTAATTTCTCCAGTACAATTTATTAAAGAGGATATTTTTTCCCAGAGAGCTGTTTGGCCCCTTTGTTGAAGATAAAGTGCCTGAATCTGTTGGAAATTGTTCCTGCTTCTTCTGACCTGTTCTACTAATCCTTGAGTCTTTTTTAGGGGGTGGGAGAGGGGAAGTTCCATGTTGTTTTTAGAAATTATCAACAGAGTGAAGAAAGAGTGGGAAAAAATTTGCTAGCAGTTCCTCAGGACAAATATACAGAATATATAAAGAACTAAACAAACAAACAAAAATCTGATCCCTCCCTAATTTAAAGATCTCATTTAAAAAATAGGCATCTAAAATAAATCAACACTTCTCAGATGAAGAAATAGGAAGAGAAAATAAATATATGAAAAAAAATGTTCAATATTCCTGGTCATTTGAGAGACATGAAATAAAACAAGACAGATTCTGTCTCCCTCCAGAAAGAATGGCAATCATCAAGAAATCCACTATTAACAGAGGCTAATGGGGATGTGGGATGAAGGAGCCCTTCTCCACTGTTACTGGGAGTGTTGGTGCAACTACTGTGGAAATCCATGTGGGGATCCTTCAAAACACTAAAAACAGAGGTTCCATTTTACTGAGCTATTTGCTTTCTTGTTATCATCCCCAAAGAATTAAAAGGATGACACCAGCACAGTTTGTTATAGCTAACTCACGGAAGCAACTCACAGGCTCATCAATCAGTGAATGGATAATAATGGAGTATTACTCAGCTAAAAAAAAGGATAAACTTGAGATGTTTCTAGATAAATGGATGCATCCTGAGACTAGAGTCTTCAGTTAAAAACAAGGGTGCACGTGTGTGGATATCTCATTGTTTCTCTGTTGTGAGACATAAGACATGTAAATAAGGACCAAAATGTGTAACAGATATTGAGAAAAATGAAGAAAATATTTAAATGGAAAGGGAGCTAGGAAAAGGGGAAGGGGAAAGGAAAAAAGGGAAAAGAAAAAACTGAGGAAAAAAGGCAAAACTGAAAGCAAAGCTTTTGAAAATAAGGAGTACAGGAGAGATGAAAGGGATGGTAGACAAATGGGAAAAAAAGGAAGAGATTCAAGATACATCATCTACAGGTACAAACTTCCTATGATGAAAGTGATCATGATATATATATATATATATATATATATATATATATATATATATAATCAACTAACAACTTAAAAATTATAGGCATGGTATTGAAATACGCAATCATAAGTATATGAGAATCCTGTGGAGGTAGACAAGGGATTATTTCTGCTAATTTACAACTGTCCAGTACTGGGAATTAAAAATCAGTTCTCTCTCCATTAAATAAGAACATACCATCAGCCTATTCGTCTTCTCTTCCTTCCACATCGTCTACACGCAGGATAATTATTTTTTTCTTAGCTTAGGTACACAAAATGAGAGCGAAGGTTTCTCAGATATACCATGTGTACTTAAAAGTGGATGAAACTGCACAATACAGTGTGTGGACTGCATAATACAAAGCGCAGGGCACACTGTCTAAAATTCCATCATGCTTTTCCTTCAAAGAGCTCTAGGCACTGAACAATTTGCTTTAAAATTGTGCAACTCATTTTTCCAGTGAAGAAATATGAAGACCCTTTGAGTACGTAAGAGCATAGCAAAGGGGTGAGAAAACTGGGGAGAGGAAGGCATTCAGGGCAAGAAAGCCGTTGTAAGGTCACGTGACTTCGGGCTTCAGAAATGGCTAATGAGTTCATGGCTAGGTGCGGGTGATGCTGCTATTGGTGCTGATCGTAGACGAGACCTGGGACTGCGAGACCGAAGTATCTGAGGACTGTTCCTCAGTCTCAGATGCTCTGCGGTCTTTAGGTTCACTGGGAAGTACCCCGTCCCAGTCCACCCTGTTAGACATCCAATTTGTCCGATCTGGACAAAACATCAGGCTCTTTGTTTGCAGAGCCCTCGATCTGGGTGAAACTTCTAGTATTCACACACACACATGTGAAAGGGAAGCTTTCTACATGCACCTAAGTTGCTTCCTTAATTCTGAGGCCAATGCCTTTTTGCGAGCTATATTTTACTTTAGGAACCACAAGTATTTAGATTTATAGAAATTAACTCTAACTTTGGGGGAATACTATTCATTGTATATACCCACTTTTTAGTATAACTTGCACCATCTGAGTTAAAACATATGTTCCTTTTGAAAATATTCATTAACCTTTTACATGATGTATAACTAGCTTTATCACAGTGGCTAAAAAAAAATCCCACTTAGACTTTTGAAACAGAGACCCAGTGGGAAATACACAAATGGTAAACTCTACCGAAGGACACAAAAAGGCCCATAAAACATCAGAAGGGTTAGAGAGGTCTATGGATTTTAATTGCTGTGTGCCATTGGGCCTTTACAAAGCAATCAAGCAGGCAATCTCCAAAGACAGTCCTGCCATAATACATTTAACAATAGAGTTCTCACCCCATCGGCAGACTAGGGTTTATGAAAGTCCCAGTAGCAATTAATGACCTTGTACGCTGAGGGGGGTGGGTGATTGGAGACGCGGGGCGAGGATGGAGCTTAAATTGGCTCCCTTTTTCCATGCATAGCACAAGGGTAGAAATGAGGGGTTTTGAGAGGAGGAAGTAAAAGTACTACAAAAGGATACGGTGACATTCCTGGGTAGTCTTTCTGTGCTGCGTCTTTCACTTTTCCCAAAAGGCAGAGAAAATTAGTTAAAGGTTAACACTGGAATGAATTGTAGGATTTTGTTTATTTTCTTAGCAAGGTCCAGTGGAATGAGTAGATTTGTTGATTTTTTATGATAATATAGAATTGCTGTGATGTAAGAGTGAGAGGATGACGTTGGCAAGAATAAAATTCTGAATATGCAGCTTTCAAATATCAATGTTCGGAATGCACTGAGTATCTGCTATGTACCAGGCATCGGGCATTATCTCATTTAATCCCTGTTGCATTGGTCTCCTTGGCAGATGGAGTGGAGCAGACAGGTAGCACCAGCCGTATTTCTTCTAAATGACTACATTAGGGTTAATGTAGATTTTTAAGGGCCGGGGAGATGGCTCAGTAAAATGTAGATTTTTAAAATCCTGAACTTAAGATCTGTGTGTGTGTGTGTGTGTGTGTGTGTGTGTATGTGTGTGTTATATGAGGTTTCAATTCAGGATCTTTACACTGAGCTACATCTCCAACCCCTTATTATTTTATTTTGAAACAAGGTCTCCTTAAATTACTAAATTGCCACCGTGGGTTCAAATTTGAAATCCTCCATTTTAGTTTCCTCCTGTGCTGATATTATAGGTCTGTCCTATCATGTCTGGCAAACTTAATGTTTTTCTTTTACTCTTATGAATTCTCCTATGCACACATGCAATTTTCATTCTATCTTTTCCTCATTATATCACTAGAGCCAGTAGCGTATGGCTGTATTTTAAGGAATATCATATTCTGCAATAGTGCCCTGGACTCTGGCCTAGGTCTGGAAGAAGTGAGGGGTACCTGCCTCTGACATGCTTTCTTCACTTTCTTATCTACCTGGAAACACCCAATAAGCAGACATGAACACGATTTGGAGAATCCTACAAGTCAGCAAAGAGTGCAAATGCTACGAAAACCATGCCTGCCTTCTGCCCCATAATCTTGTGCATTGTATTCACTAGACCTATAGGTCTCCAGAGAACCTTGCTCCATACCCTGATTATTTAATTCCCATCATTGCAGCCACTTTGCCCCATGCATGCTTTGGCCAGACTCCCAAACCTGAGTTTCTAGCTTCTGCCCCCTATCAAGGGCACCTGGAGAGGAAAATCTAAAACAAAATTTCCCAGAAAAAAAAAATTCTTGTGAATTAAACTACTGTTCTTGAGATTCATAAAAATTTGGAACTTTGTTTTTATTTTGTGGATTGCAGTGAAGTTATGCTCATGGAACTTCAGCATTACCATTGTTACCCTGTTTGCCCCAAGCTCACAAATCTTGCCTTAATGGGAAACCATCTTTATGTTGGTTTGTTGCAGACATTACTTGTAATAATTGTCATTTATTCCTTGCTTTTGTCCTCTGGCATACCTAGCATCTGCTGAAGAGCAGTGTATGGCAGGACAGGGACACTGCGACCCTGTGGAGAGGTCTCAAGCTTCACCTGGGAAAAATGTTTCATAAAGAAAATTACCCGATAAGGCCTCATTTGTCCCACATGTTTGTGTAGTTTACGACTTATGGGCATGAGCACCTCTCACATGAAAAAAACTCAGATAACCAGAACTTCTACCTCAAACCTGATCATAAAAATTCTTCCTTATATATTTAGTTTTCTCTATATTTATTTAACCAATAATTAAAAACACTGCTGCAGGCAATTTCCTATATGCAATGTAGTACCTACTTTTTCAATGTAAATGCCATAACCTCAAAACTTCAATTTATAAGTGAAAATGAAGCTAAATGCTAACATTTAATTTTGGTCAGATAGAACAATGTCCAATCCCTCAGAATGAATAAAACAGTGAGCCTCTCTTGTGGTGAAACTCGAAACTTTCCAAAGACTCATCTTATTCCAAGTGGAGGGAAATCCTCACAGCACCCCAAGAGGCCCTGGGTCCTACTGCTTCTCTCATCCTTCATGAGAAGCCTTTTCAGCGCACCTAACCCGAGCTACATAGGCCTCTCTCTTCCTACAACAAGGGAGGATTTGCTACCCTCAACTTTTTACCTTTCTCCCAGAAATATTCTCAAAATATTTGTCTAATTTCCGTATTTCCTGCTTCTCCTGACATGTTTCTTTAGAATGACTTATTACTCCTCCACATTTTAAAACTTTGTTGAGTGAATGTTTCCTGACCCATAACTTCCTTGAAGACCAAGATCTCTGCCTGTTTTATGGCTATACCCCTGAACCTATAAAAATGTTTGGTCTACAGTAGGAGCTCAATTAAAAGCTATTTCATGAATCTTATTTGAATGAGCCAGTGGCCCATTGCAGCAAGCCATGTTGCCTCAAGGGACAGGGTTCAAAAATGAAAATGAGCTTCAGTTCTGACTTGCTCTGTTAGGAACCTAGAAAGGAGATCTACGTCTGATGCTGGTCCACGCTTTTCCCTTTCATTTCACTCCCAGTTCCCATTCACAGTTTCTGTCTCAACCTGCCGTTCATCATCACCTCTGATCACAAAATTCTTTCACTGCACCTGTGTGTTCCTTACACCAATTGTGCTTGTGGCCTTGCTTCTTCATGACTGAGTTATCTCTGTGTGTTGCTCTGTCTCTTTCTCTATCTGTGTGACTCTTTTTCCTTCTCTCTGTCTCATCTCTTTGTGTCTCTGTCTCTGTCTCTGTTTCTATTTCTCTCTCTCTCTCTCTCTCTGTCTGTCTCTCTCTCATACCGATATTCAAAATAAAGCTCTCAGTATCTCAGTAACTGTGTTATTATCCGAGATGGATCAGTCAAAGGAAATGAAAGAAAAGTGACCAGGTAGTGTTCAAACAATAAATATTTTTGTCCCTTCAAAATGTTTTAGAGTTTCTGAGATTGAGGCTGGTTTTAAAAGCAATGTCAAAAGGAAACTTGCATCTTGCTGGGAAGAGGGGCTTGCTGTGACACAGCGGTCAGTGCTAGCCTCTGTGCATTCTGCCACATTAAAGACACGTCTGCTCATCCAGAGGTCACCTCAGTGGTGCTATTCTTTTTTTTTTTTTTTTTTTTTTTTTTTTTTTTTTTTTTTTTTGAGAGGGGATTGAACTCAGACCCCTGCGCTTGCCAGGAAAGTGCTTATTCTGCTGAGCTATCTTCCCAGCCCCTGCTATTCTTGTTAGTTCCAGCATTGGCAGTGAATTTTTAAACAAGAATTTGAAATTCTAAGAGACATTAAATTGTCTTCAAAGTTCTAATTATGACAACATCGAAATGAATTTATTTATACAGGGTGCAGAACAGGATAGTCTAAAAATTCTCATGAGTAAATGAAACCAATTCTGGTCTCTGGTTCAACTATACCAGTTTTAGATTATTGTGAAGCATGTGACAACCTGAGAAGGAAAGCAGCCTGAGAAACACTTATATCTCATATATCACCCACACACTGAAGGTCAGTGCTGTGGCCTATGACATATCCTGGTGGAAAATTACAAAAGCAAGTATGATCACCAATTAATGTACACAGTAGGGTTTATATAAATTGTGTGTCTGTGCAAGTCTTTCTATAGGCCAAATACCTATTAGTGCAAATGATCTAAAATTCATGTAAAACTAAATTTGAAATATAAATAATCCAATGGGATTAAGTAAGGACAAAATGACAGGCATTATGTGAAACAGTACCGGGGTTCCTCAAAACCTAGACATAGTTCTGCCATCCCAGGTATCAAATCCCCTACTGGTTATGTATGCAATGAGAAGAAAATCATGAACAGATATTTGTACTCTCATGATAATTGAAAACTACTCGCAATAGCCAAAGAATGGAATCAACTCAGCGCTCAGTGGATGAAAGATTAATAAAAATGGATATTTACACAATAGAATACTATTCGGCCATAAAAAAATAACAAAGGTTTTCCTTTGTAGCAACATTGATGGAATAGAGGTTATCATGTTAAGTACAATCAATAAAACACAGAAAGAAATATCTTATATGTACACTCATGCACCAATACCTAAGACAACAGCATAGAAAAACAGAATAGAACAATGATCTGCAGGGTCCAAAAGAAGTTCAGAAAAAGGCAGGAAACTCATAGATTGGAGGCATCATTTTTAGTCCTTCTTTACCACATCTGTGTGCCAATGGTTTGAAGCAATATGTAACATTTCAGAATGAGTAGCGCATGAAATGTCCAACACATAAAAGTGATTAATTTTTGAAAAGATCGAAATGCTTATTATGTTGGTTTGATTATTATATATTCCATAAATGTATTAAATGATCATAATCCCTTTCAAAGAATGTACAGATTATGTCTCATTAAAAATAAAGTTAAAAGTCATTGAAAATCACTTGTAGCCAGGACAACAGTAATTGCAGTCAAAACTTTGGTATGAGCCATTACATTTTATTGAACTATGATATATTAAACTATTCCACAAACTAAAATAAGCTGCAAAATTTTACTATAGTTCTAAAAGCACTGAAGAAATAATGACACTGAGTACAGATTATAAGCTGCAGGTCATCTAGTGGTTGCACCATGCGCAATAGTCAAAATTGTCCTTGGAAGGATCTCTCCAGACTGGAGCTCATTAGATGATAAATTGTACTTGCTCTAATTTGGAAATAAATGAAATTTTCTCATCAGATAATAGATGGATGCAAACTAGATTTGGTTACAATTGGTAGTTCAAGAAGAATTTTCTTTCCCTTTAGAAAGAGAAAATGTTTGTATTACTTTTGCAGAAAATTTGAGACAAAAATATATAATAGCAACAACAGCAATCATGAAAGTAAGTGCAAAATATAAAGTGTGTTTTCCACCGGCCTTCATCACTTTCTCATTCTAGTTATTAAATTTGGGTGCAGTTAACGACTCAAACCTCAAACCTCTGTTTTCTCCTTTTCCAATGCTCGGGGGTCTCTGTCTTCCTTTCTCTTATTCTTTCTGCATTATTTGGGACAGGCTATCCTGGGATGCAGTAACAAGTCTTCATGTTGGGGGCAAGCAAAGCAGCAAGTTCTGCTTCTCACTACTGCTATGTCATTGTGAGTCAGCTGGGAGTTACACTGGAAGTTGTTCTCATGCCAAGCCCTAGACAGATGGAGCAGCGACCATCTGGACATCTGTCCTAGACATTCCCAGAGGAAAAAAAGAAACCCCTGAGACTCTCCTTATTGAAGTAAAATGGTCCAACCTACAATAGTGTCTTCTCATGGCTATTTTTAAGGCTCCACCTAGCCAAAGGGGGGGAAGAAATGCCACTTTAGCATACACCGGGGAAGCAGAGAACTTTAAATACCTACTACTGCATTTTCTCTTTCTCTTGTTGATGCTGCATCATTTCTTTCTATAGTGTGAACTGCCTAGTGAGCTCACATGCCCAACTTCTAAATCTATACTC
Organism: Ctenomys sociabilis; assembly: GCA_004027165.1. Classification (NCBI taxonomy): domain Eukaryota; kingdom Metazoa; phylum Chordata; class Mammalia; order Rodentia; family Ctenomyidae; genus Ctenomys; species Ctenomys sociabilis. The sequence goes on from PVKA01015129.1 coordinate 12,340, forward strand.
CCATTTGAAAGTTTAAAAGGCTCTCAAATTTAGCATCCCCAAAAAATGAATGCTTGATTCCTCATGTCTATGAGCATGCTGCTTCCAGGCTTCCCCATCATGAAATATTCCATCATTTTTGTATTTGTTCAGGCCTTCAACAATTTGCTTTTCTTTGTTACTTTTTTCTTCTTTTTTTCAACCTTCTTTCTTTTTTTTTTTTTTTTTTTTTTTTTTTTTTTTTTTTTTTTTTTTTTTTTTTTTTTTTTTTTTTTTTTTTCCTTTTCTGTTATAATTTCAAGGTCTAGTGGCATAGTTCAAACTGTCTTTGAACTCATGTTGGAGCCAAAGATGGCCTTGAAATTATGAAGATCCTCCTGCCTAAAGACCAGGAACATAACTCATGGACCAGGGATATAATGCAATGATACAAGGGCTTGTCTGTCAAGTGAAACGTCCTGGGTTTAATTCCCTCTACAAAAAAAAAAAAAAAGAATGAAAGAATGAACAAATGAAAGAAAGAGAAAGAATGAAATCCTGCTGCCTCAGCCTCCAGAGTTTACAGCTGTGTATCACCATGTCCACCCCCACCCCATAAATCACATACTTAATCTATCAGCAAGTTCTTTTATTTCAATTTTCTCCCTTACAAACTAATCACCTCTTAGTACATCTTCTATGAATCTCATTGTCAAAAGTCATTATTTTCTCTTGGGCTGGTGATAGAGCCCAGAAAACTAAGGCTACCGAGACTGGGCATGGTTGTGCATGCCTGTAATCCTGGTGTTGGGCATGCTGAAAACAGGAGAATCTCTAGAGTCTGAGCTGTGTACTGAGACTCTGTACCGAAGGCATAAAATTAAAATAAATAAATAAGTCATTATTTTCTTATACTTCTATCACTAAAATGTTCTTCTTTTCCCTAAAATTCCATAAAACAACAGAAATTATCCTTTAAATCACAAACACGATTAATTTATATTTTGTTTCACGGCATAAACACCTCCCAATCATATTCTTATGAAATCTCATACTTGTTACCATGATCTCTTTGGCCCTCAATGCCCCAATGTATGATAGAAATCACCTGAGCACCTGGTAGCTAAGATCCTTCTGAAATGTTCTTCTTATGACATCCTTCTCAGATGTCCTTCTTATGACACCCTTCTCATTTGGATAGCTTCACATTGTACTTAAAAGCTCAGTGGCCTCATATTTCCCTGGCATTGTGCCTGCCGTACTTCCTACAACACTGCCTGTAATTCATTCTACTTCCCTCTTTACTGGCTCTCAATCTTCCTAGAATACTCTGCCATGAACAGGAGTGCCTCTGCTAGTCCCTTGACCTTGAACTCCCTGACCTAACTCTTGGGTGTTCTGCTCCCTCCTGTCATTATGGTGACTTCTTTGGTCTGGATCTGATGCTACAAGCTTGGTCGGAAGCATGTGGCAGGGCTGGGAGGATGTGCAGCCATTAAGTACCAGGGCCAGCTGGAAAGCCATTAGCTCACTAGAGGTGTCCTCTGGAAAGGCCGCCAGACTCCTTCCTCTCCCCTTGACTCGTGGCTATCTTGGCGAGTGACTGCTGCCATTCATCCTCTCTGTCTGTTGTTCCACCTCTCTACTGACCCCAACCCACAGAACCAAGTGACTCTAAACTAAAACTTCTGAAACCATGTACCAAAATACATTTGTTCTGGTTTTAAGTTAATTTTCTCAGGTATTTTGTCACAGAGATAGGAAGCTAAATACAGTTACTGCTGAAATACCACCCATCACACAAGCCTTCTTTTCCTCTGACTGCTGTCTAAAATAGGATTGCTTCTGCTGTCCTCCACAACACTCCATCTCCTTACCCTGCTTCTTTTTATAAATGTCCAAAATGTGACTTTTAATAAAAATGGAAGACAAATGAAGAGATCCTGAGAATAAGACATGATGCTTTTGCAAATATAAACATTAAGTACCATTTTGATCAAAGTGGAGAAGATATCCCATTTATTGCTTTTACCCTTTGTAAAAGACAGCGGCTGTACCTGTTATGAGTAACTTTAAGGGTGACATTGTCTCTAACGCGATGAGGATGCCAGGATCTTTAGGCACAGGATTAGGCTTCTCCTTTAATATAACCTAGTGTCTCATTGATTTTTACTAGAAATCTTACAACCAGAGCAATCTTTCTGTATTAACATTTGGTCTGACATTCCTTCAACCCACTGATTAGTCTATGTGTTTTCTGTGTTCTCCATTCTGCTCTTATTGCCCTAGTGAATGTCAATACTTAGGGCAGCAAGAACCAAATGGAATTGGAAATGTTTGCAGGCTGTACTTCTTGACAAACATGTTTCCAAAAAGAAAAAAAATCAAAATGAGAAGAGGAACAATTTTTGTAATCAAATGTAAGTGAATAACAGGACAAGTTTTAATCACAGAGACAGTGGTTTCCTCACAGATTTAAACAGAACATTTCCAGAAAAAAGATTCAATTTGATTTGCATTCAAATTCTTTTTCCTTTAAGCCTAGACTGCATAAACTTCAGTTTGGGTTAATGGGATCTCCTTTACATAAAAGCCTTCTTCTTTTTCATAACACTTCAAAATTATCATGCTATTAATAACCTTGAAATATGTTGATGAGGGTGTGATGAGCACGAGGAATATCATATACAATTTGCAGTAGATCTACCTAGAGATTTCTGTAAATGAGACTGTATAAAACTTGACGACACCCATACAAGCACTGAGACATCAAGGAGAGCACTTCAGAGTCTTCAAATCAATCTTATCATCAGGTTCGGTGATTTCCAAGATTATCTAACCATGCTGAATAATCACAAGCATCGCAGAACCAAACGGCAAAGGTTTTGATCAACTTACGAGAGAAGGACTGAGGTCACGTCCTAAAGGAACTTGAGTTATTCCCTTATTTAATCTAAACTGTTGTCCAATAGAGCTATCATTGGGTTGGGTGATTTGTTCGGGTAGAATGTTAACAAAGCACACTAAATATAGGTGTAATACATGGCAAGTGTTAGGCAAGAATGTAGAACATAGAAGTTAAAAAAGAATGTGGTCTCCAACATTGTTAAACAGGCAGAGAAAGTGGGGGAGGACACAGGTACATGAAGTCCAATGACTAAAACCCTTGCATTTCTTGTCCTACATAGTTTATTCTATCTAGAAGGCTGCTGGGAACTCTACATTGGCTAAAAACTTGAAATGGAATTTTAACAATAGTAAGGGATTATGGTAATTAAAATAACTACTCTCTACACTTCGTTCTTTGTATACTTTGGGCAGAAAAGAAATTAGGGAGTCTACATGTCAAGGTACAACCCATGTGCTAAGCTGGTATAAAACTCAGTTAATGCCTATCTGTTTTAGCTTAGATTTTTCTATCATAATTTATTCACTGTACCCCTCTTTTAAGCCATAACAGCAAATGTTCAGAAAAATACTCCTTGCGGTTTGTATCCCTTTCTTACTGCTCATTGTGTGGTTTTTGTTTACAAAGTCATTCTGTGTAATAGTTTTTACTTTTATATATATAAAAAAACATTGTTTAAGATATTGCCCTAAAGAGTCAATGAATTGACAGTTTCGGAACAATGTCTCTCAACTGAGTAGCTCTCTTTTTTAAAATTTATTTTTATTAATTATATTGAGAAACAAATAGCAATGAGACAGTTTCAAAATTGATTAGTAGGACAGTTGCAATAATTAATACATTGCATATTGTTGTCTTCATAGTGGTTAGTCATGGTACAAGATGCAGACATGATATCCTGTCCAAACACCGAGTAGCTAGTGATAACTTTACATTAATGTTTAAGTAAACAGAAGTAGTAAAAAATGTATTAAAATGCTACCTGCAGTGTTATTGACTTTATACTAACAGAATGACACCTGGTAAGTAGTAGCTACTAAATAAATGAGGCCTGAGGTAAGTTAATTTTCTTCCAGTTTGCCAGTTCCAAACTTCAGGTTATGGGTTATTCATCTAGCCTAAATGTGTAAAACACAGTAAACTGAAGGAAAATGTGATCCTTCTAATTTAAAATGCCGCCCCAAAAATTAGATCAGAAAAGTAACTCAAGTATACTTCTGGCAGAGGGTTATTTTTATTAGACTTGAGTAGAAGCTGTTTTTGGAAGCACCAAAGGCAAGAAGCTGACTCAGAGAAAGAAAAACAGAATTAGGTCTGGCTTCTCAGCAATCCTGGAAAGAAGCTGCTCAGATAGGTTTCAAACACCATGTCTTTAAGAACTTTGTAAGTCATTGTGCATTTATGGAAAAAAAAAATTGTGATTAACAGGACATGTATTAGGTTCCATATTCTCTGGTGAAATGAATGCTGATTTTCAGATTTTGTTCATGGCTGCTATTTCAGCCTGGTGTTATTTCAACATTTAAAATGATGAAAGTAACAGCTAGATAATTTAAGCAATATAATTCATGGCACAGTGTAATTTAAGAAATCTAGTATTTTAATACAGTGAATCCACTGCGTTTGGGGTGTGTGTGTGTGTGTGTGTGTGTGTGTGTGTGTGTGCGTGTGTGCACGTGTGTGAGTGTGTGTGTGTAGCTCGTTGAGACAGGGTGTTGCTACACAGTTGAGGCTGGCCTTGAGCTCACTTTGGAGCCCAGGCTGATACCAAACAACAACAATCCTGCCTCAGCCTCTCGAGTGCTGGGATTACAAGTGTGTGACTCCACACCCAGGCTGTGAATCTGTTCATATTCATGATATTTACCTTCTTACCTCAGACTCTCATATCACTCCCTGGTGGTTTGGTTAGGTTAAAAAAAAAAAAATATATATATATATATATATATATTGGCTATTTACTCCATGTTACGTTAATAAGTTATAGACTTATAGATTTTATAGACAATTCAGAAGGCATCATGTTGCCTTTGGGCAGGTTCTTCACTCTGTTAGTGCATTCCCTGTCAGACTGTCACCTCCTCACTAAGGCAGTCATGATGTCTATTATATCTAGTCCAAACTGGTCTGTATAAGAGAAACCAAAGAAAATAATGATTTTCTGTCTTACTCTGATTTAAAGAGAGTATGTAGCTAACTATAGTTTTAAGAAACATTGGTCCAATGGCTCCTTTTCAAAAATGGAGATGACTAGAAATCTAAAGTGCCCTGATTAACATTCTCCCTCATGACCAGCATCTGTTCTGTTTTCTAACAGTGGACGATGTGTTAGTGTTAAGAATTCAAAGAAAGCTGTAGGAGGCTGAGACTGATAGCCTGAGTAAGTCGTACCTGGTCGTGGAGTTGCTCTTGATCCCCTAAACTGTGTCAGTGGTTATTCATCGTATTTTACTTTTATAAATACACTACCTATTTGCAATACATAATGATTACTTTCACTGTAGGAGATTCATGCACATACATACAACATTTCCGTTTTATTTGTTGCTCTCTTTCCCCCATTTTATTTTTACAGTATCAGATATCAGATTCACTTGTTTATATGTGGCCTTATAAAGTTAATTATGGTACATTCAGATTGAAAGCTAGACGAATAGGCAGCAAACATCGAAACCTTGTGAGATAATTCACTAAATCAAGGTATACTTTTAGATATATTTTCTATGCTGCATTGTAACACATTTTCCCTTTATTCTGTTCGTATTATCTGTCTTTTACATACGGAGGAGAGTCTTAATACAAGAGAAATATTACATTATTAATAATAATATTCAACCTTGTGAATCAGATTTACTTCAGTTAACATTACAGTCTCAAAAAAACATCTAAGGCTAGCCCGAGAGCTCAGCAGACCAAAATACCTACTGAGGCAGAATGGAGCAGCCTAGGTTTGATCTTGGTGTGCCATGCAGGCTTCAACCCCGGGGCACGCTGAGACAGTGACTGAGACTGGGCATGGTGGTGCATGCCTGTAACCCCAGCGCTTGGGAGGCTGAAAACAGAAGAAATGCTAGGAGTCTGATCTACATAGTGATATCCTGTAGACCCCATACCAAATAAATACATAAATAAAATCAAAATGCATCTATTTTCCTCAAAATAGCTCAAGTTTGTACTTTCTTATGACAAAATAATATTCCATTTTTTCCATTCATCTGTAGAAGGATATATAAGCTGTTTCCTGTATCAGAAGTGTAAAGAAATTGACAAATGTTAGGGACCACTAGAGTATATTCCTTCTCTCTACACATGTGCCAGACAAAGAAAACCATGTACAACAAGTACATAAAACTTTTGATGTGGCTCACAATTTGAAATCCTCTGTGACACAGGAATCAAACAACAATGAACACAAAGGCAAAACGTGAGCCTGAATGATCACTACTAGAGATTCTTCTCTGCTTTCCAATTTTTGATTGGAAGGGACATGTTAGTTTTGTACCCTGACCAAAGAGTAGAAAGTTCACTGCACAAATATACTTGAAAAGATGGTTCGGAATGAAGGGTGTCAGTTCCTCTGCTCAAGAATAACCATCTCCCACTCCATCCAACGTCAAGATTTTTAACTTTTTATTCCTTTTATGCAGTTGCTTAAATACCCTGAAAACTAAACATTTCTGACAACGGACCTTTCAGATTTTCATTTTTGATACTAAAAGCACCAGTGTCACACAATGTTCCTCCCATCTGCATTCACATCCTGCATATAAGAAGTGGTCTTCAAACAAGTGATACAAACACATTGCCAGGCCTTTTGCCTCTTTCAGGTATCAGGGGCTATGCTCCTCTGCATTTCTTATTCTAATTTGCTGTAAAGACATTGTACAATTTGTCAGTGCTCCTTGCAATGTGTGCTAGGAAAGGCTGATTTGCAAACGAGATGCACTCTATTCTAAAACATATCTCAAGACCAACAGATACTGATAACTGTAAATGTAGATGTTTGCTATACTTACAAGAATGTATATAGAACAAACTCCCCCAGATTAGTAAAAGATACTAGTAAAATACTCTGAAAGATTAGCGTCATACTTTAACTGACTGGGTTAGCTTTATGTAAATGAGTTATCTTGGTATGGGATGTGTGTGCCATTGGTGGGAGTGAGGCTTTTGAGTTTGAAACAATGTAGTGTGTTTTTGCCCTCAAAATAAGATCTCAACTAGTACAAAGAAAGCACTCCATGAATCAGTTGTATTGCAACTAATTGTTTGAATTGATGTAGAATTATGGTACAAAAAAGGTAACAAATTAGAAAATAATCTCTCATTTCTCCGGAGATACCTGGGGAGATGTTTTGACATTCTGTGAATTGTGTTCGCTATGAAAAATGTAATGATATTAGAACAGTCAATTATTGGTGACAACGAACATCTCCTAATTGGTGATCCTATATTTACAGGCATTATTCTGAACAGTAGCTTGATTTATAATAGAATTATTCATCAAAGGAAATGATTTGCTTAACGCATTAAGATTTGTTTTACAAATCAATCTCTTACCTGAATAGAAATACATTCAATAGATTTTAATAAATCATTTGAGATTGACTCTCTTCAAAAATGAAAAATTTATAGGGCAATGATACTTTATTAAAATACAGTCTTCTATATCTATTGGTCATCTGATCACAATCTTTTAGAATTACAATGCTTTTCTCCGTAAGAACAAATAAAGGAAGATGGTACAACACTAAGGTAGACTTGATTTACTCAAAACAAGCAAAAAACCTCACTAGCATATGTTGACAAGTAATTGAATATTTAAATTAACAACTACCAAAAAGCTGTCAGGATACTTACGTATACTGCCATTTACAAGCAAATATATATTACAGCAATCCTCTTAGACCTTTGACTCACAATACATGAACTGTGTTGAATACTTTAGCATACAATAAATTTATTGCTATTACACAGAAAATTAATGTTCAGCTTGCAAAGTTACTAGGTGTTTCACTTAAGACTAAATATTGTGATTTATTTTCTTTTTTCTGTGATTAAGAATTAAAATATTGATTGCATGTATATGAAATATTCTTGAGTCTTGTGAGTTTTAAAGCAATAAACACCTAAATACATTAATAATCTTATTAATATATGTTTAATTACCTGTAAACTAGAATTCCTCATTTTAACATGAATCTAATACTAAGACTCAGATTCCTCTAGGAATTCATACAGACATCTAATATTTTGTTTCCTGAACACAAGAAGGTGTTTGTATGAGGATATCCTGTATTTTATAAAAATACGTGTCTATAAAAATAATTTATTATCTTATTTTGTCTCTTTTGTGAAAATCAAAATTAAATAAAATTTTAACATCTACCTTGGTGTTTTCTATTTTTCTTTTTCTTTCATCACTCACTCTTTTTTGACAATTAAAGCCAAATATACTATCTCAATTTTAATAACTTGGTAGTGTTCTTTAAAATCATTGGTTTTTGCTCTGTCAAGGAATCTATTTTATCCATTGAAAGCACTGTGTACTTTTCCACAACATGCATATATTTTTAAAAATACACACAAGCCAACTTCAAATTTCTGAAACCAACTTAACTGACGCTTATATGAGCATATACATATTTAGGACATTTTCAAGTTGAGAGCATCATACTTTCATGTTTCTAGAAAGCAAGTGAAGGAACACACTTCTTTCACACATGAAAAGCAGATAGGTGTGAAGAGGTCAGAGAGAGCCAGTCAGATCACTTAGCAAGCTGGCCAAGCTGGAATTAAAAAGTTACGACCTTCTGTTCTCTATTTTGTTTTATAAAGAACAGTCAAATATCACACTTAACATCCAGCTCTAATTCTTGCTTATTTGGTGAAAACCAAGAATAAATGAAAATATTTTGAAATTTTGTTAAGTGAACCATAAAGTACAGTACAGTGTATATGTTTGTGGGCATACAACCTTGCAAATTTATGTATTACTTTGGTAGAACTCAAAGCTGTAAGGAGGAGTAGGCATGTGATATTAAAAAGAAGTATGAAACTACTAATACTACCTTATGAAAAATATTAGAAAAAACATAACAAAATAATTTTGCCAGAGAAGTATATCAAGGTTATAATAGGCTTCAAAATGAAAACTAAGAAATATTCAAGGGAAGAGTTCATTATGAAATCAGGGAGGGTCTACCCTGAATTCTAACACTTGACAGAGGGAGAATGACCGGTAAAGGGTTATCCAGGTGACTCCTTGAAGAATTTAATTTATCCCCTCCCTCTGCTGCATGCAGGACACAGGGACTGTTTGTCTCATGTTGAGAAGTCTCAGTGCCTGAGTTACAGGTAGGCCAATAACTAAATACCTAGGGAAAGCAGATATCTTTGTAGTGGGCTTGGAAAGAAAACTCAGACTTCTGTTTGTTCAGTATGTATTAGTGTCTTTTGGAGAAAAGGTAAACTATAAGCCACCATGCTCCTTCAGAAGTTGGGAATTCAATCTCCAGGTTCATAGTGACTTCACCTCAACTAAAGGAAGAGAGTGGAGATGCTGCTTGTATTCTCAGACGCTTGCACCAGTGGTCTACATGTGCTCCTGGCTCAATGTCACATCAAATGTTAGTAACAAGTATACAGTAAAATATCTCCTTAAGCCAAAAAATATTGAAAACTGGTTATTAAATCCCTCTCCTCAATTTTCAGTTCATATTAGTCTATCAGAGATTCTGAATATTCTTGCTGTAAATGCAATTTGATTTTGCTTAGTCTGTCATTTACAGATGATTTCTTTAAATATAGATATTTGAATTCCACATTTGAATTAATAACTTACATAAAAGTTAATTTTAATATATTAAGTATAAGTAATATATTAGTGTAATATATTAGTATTTATTAATACAATATAATATACTAGAGTAAAATAATTCTATTATAGTAATATACTATTATACATTATTATACTAATATACTACTAGTATACTGATGCTATAGATATTAGCATACTAATAATACTAATAATGGGCCAGCCAAACAGCTCAGCAGATTAAAGTGCCTGCAAATAGGCACAGGGGTCAGGGGTTCGATCCCTGGGCCTGCTATGCTGGCCACAGCCCCATAGTGCTCTGAGACAGCAATTGAGACTGGGCATGGTGGTGTTTGCCTATAATCCCAGCTCTTGGGAAGCTGTAAACAGGAGAATCAGTATGAGTCTGATCTAGTAGTGAGACCCTGAACACCCTGTAGACCCTTCCCTAGAAATTCAGAGAAAATGTACTAATACTAATATACCAATATTACTAGCCTACTAATGTATTATATTAATATAATACTATTATTATAATGAAGTATATGTATATATATTATGTATTAATGTCATATATACTATATATAATTTGCCAACTTGTCACCAAAGAAATTATAAATATTCCTAGTGGACAAAATGAAAAAAAAAACTTTCAATATTCTTTTCCCCATACCTCCAAATGTTTACACATTTGCCAAAAATAAATGCGTAAGAAAGGTCATAGCTTGATATATCATTCACAACCATACTGACTCTTGTCACAAATGGATCCTGATATCTCCATGGACTTAGCTTCAAAATGTACAATCTGGACCTGGCATGGTGGTGCACACCTGAAATGCCAGCACTTGGGATGCTGAGGCAGTGGAATCACTGTGAGTTCGAGCCAGCCCGAACCACACAGCAGAATCCTGTCTCAAGTAGACAAAAACAAATAATCAAAAATTGTAAAAAGTGCAATGTACTGTTGTGCTATTTGCTGATTCTCCTGTGAGAAGTACTCAGCAATCTCAGTTATTTCCCAGTTTTTTTTTTTTTTTTTCCTCCAGTATTTGCATCATGCAGTTCTTCTTCAAAACTCAAAGATAAGGTGCCGGGGAGATGGCTCAGCAGAATAAGCACTTCCCTGGCAAGAGCAGGGGTGTGAGTTCAATCCTAGGTTCTACCAAAAACAAACAAACAAATAAAAAAAACCTCAAAGACAAAAGAATGAGACATGAAGACATCATATTACTTTTTTTTTGCTTCTAACCAGAATCAGTACATCACTTTTTTTTTTTTTAATTCCTGGGATCAAACCTAGGACCCTGCATTTGCGAAGCAAGCACTTACGCTGCTGAGCTATCTCCGCAGCCCCATACATCACTTTTTCCCCATGCCCAGTGGCAAGAATTCCATAATTTCATTCCAATTTAAATAGAGTGCTTGCCTCCAAGGGAGGCAACATAATCTTTTTTTTATAACCCAGAGAAATCAGTTGCAGCATTGGGCACAAGACCTACAAACTTCCATAACAAGAGAAAAAAATAGGTATGGAGAAAAACTTAGATTCACATAATGGTTATCTTTGCCACTTTGATATTTCCATTCATTCTAAAAATGCATTCACTTGTTTAGTTGGCAAATCTATATTAAATGTCTACTATGTGACAGACAGTAGTCTGGGCATCAGAAGTGCATTCGTAAACATGGAAGGCAAAACCCTGCCCTCATAAAGAATTTTAGAAACAGTAGATGAATAAGTAAATGTTAATTTTTCTAAGTAGTTATCATTTTCATCTGCAAAACAGTGTTTGAAGATAGCTGTTACATATCTGTCACTGTGGTCAAAATAGAGCATCCTAATTTCAATTTAGATCAAAGACCTAAAAGAAAGGCTGTTAGAATTAAATGAATATGTAATAAATAGCTAAATTTATCTTCAAGATTCTTTATTATATTTAACAGTGAGTTTTCTCTCTCTGAAAAATTTCAAGCAAACAGAAAAATCAGAGTGGTCTGATGAGCAAATAGTACTGATTTAAATTTTTAATTGTTGTACAATATTTGTTTCATTTCTTTTCTTACTATAATTATGTCCTCTGAAAATGTCAGAAATTGCTTTATCTACTTCTTTTTATGTTTGAGTCTCTCATGTTTTTTTTTTTTTTGCAGTACCGGCGATTGAACTCAGGATCTTGCACTTGCCAGGCAAGCACTCATTCTACTGAGCCATCTCCCAAGCCCTCATTCATTGTTTGTAAGAGTGTAGGAAATTATTTTTGAAATTTTAAAAATTGCCTGAATTATGAACCCAAAATGACAGGAATTTTTTTATGGTATGCAATAAGCAACCAACAAATATTTGTTGATTGAATAAAGAAATAAAGGATGTTTTCAACTTTGTTTTTATATTAACAAAAAAATTTGTACTGGAGTATAAGTATAAAAGCCCATGATAATAGGTTCTGCAGATTTTTATTTGTTTATTTAAAACAGGGTCTGACTACACAGTTTAGACTCATAGTGATCCTCCTGTTTCAGCCTCCCCAGCAATGATACAAGCCAGGGTGATAGCTCAGCAGCATAAGCTCCTGTTTGGCAAGTGCAAGGTCCTGGACTGGATTCCCAGTACCGCATGCTGTGCTGCTCTCAGAACCAGGTTTTGCAAAATTTTAAAGACAAAAAGTCTAGGATTCCCTTTTCTCTGGTTCTCCAATCAAACACTAATGTAGGTATTATTACCATGAAGGTACATTTCCAAGCTAATGCATAGTGCAGGTTTTGAAATAAGGAGTGCATTTCTAATTACTCAGCACAGCGTGCCTAAACTCATAAACTCTCTTCAAGCAGAGCCTTTTCTGCAGCTGGAGTCAGGGAGATGGAAAGACAAAAGCGAGGCAGGAGAGATCAAGTAGAAGAGAAGATGAGTGAGATTCCAAATGGGAGGAGGACTCGGCCTCCACTGCTGCCCCCAAACGTGAAGACAGACACCAGCCCAGTAACGTGGGTGGCCTGTGGAAACAGATTAAACCCTGACCAGCCGCTGGCAAGGATGTTGAGTCCTAGGTCTACCATGCTGTAGAATGAGATCCGGATGCCAAAATCACCATAAAAACACTGTGGATTTTTGTTCTAGAGAGTACAGAAAGTTATGCAACCCCGTCTACACTTTGATTTCAGTCTTGTGAGATTCTAAGCACAATAGAGAAAACGCTAAGCCAGGAATTCGGACCTCTGGAAGCTGAGACTGATGAGTGAACATTACTTACTTATTTATTTATTTATATTTTCATATTATTATTATTATTATTATTATTATTATTATTATTATTATTATTATTATTTTAGGGAAGGGTCTACAGGATGTTCAGGGTCTTACTACTAGATTGGACTCATAGTGATCCACCTCTTTACAGCCTTCCAAGAGCTGGGATTACAGGCATGAGCCACCACACCCAGTCTCAATTGCTGTCTCAGCTTGCTCCAAGGATTAAATCCCAGGCCCCTGTGCCTGCTTGCAGGCACTTTAATCTGATGAGATATTTGTTCAGCCCTCGAATGTCATTTAAAACCACTAAGTTTGTGGTAGTTTATTACTATAATAATAGACATGTGATACAGGTTCAATGAATTATCATACAGTGAATTCATCTATATAGTCATTATCTAGTGCAAAATAAGATGTTCCCTAAATACTAATGCTTTTCATTCTCCAAATGTAACCATTGTACTGCTAATAATAGATTTCAGTTTGTCCTACTTTGTTATTTGTATTAATGGAACCAGAAATCTAACATTATATTAGGTCAACTTCTGAGAAGGTGGTATAGTAGTAAGAAGCAACCAATTAGCATCTAAGATTTGGAATCTAGACACTGGAAAATATCAACTTGGGGAAGGAAAATAAAAAAGGTGGATCTCCAAGACTCAGGAAGGATCTGATGGGAAAATCAGACCCACGGAGAAACTAAAGAGACATATCACAATGCCAAGAAAGGCAGGGGCAAAATGCACATTCTCTGGATTCTTTGATTCAGTATTATTGAACTGGTATATGAATATATGTAGACCTCATGTTTACCTTTGTACTGTTGTCTGATACTGTGAAATGCATTTATTTTAAAGTGTATGACACTTCATAGCTGTACCTCATTATACCTCACCAGGTCTTAAATTTCATCCTAGTGAGCTTATTTTCCCGACTATGTCATAAAATGCCTTCAATTTCTATGGCTCATATCTATACACATAACAAATATCAATGAACTCAGACTGGTAGGAAAATGCTATGATAGCATCTTAAAATTGAAACTATCATAAACTTTTGTCTCGTTTGAAGTATGAAAATACTCACAGTTTAACTGTTTCCTTAAGAACACATTTTTTTCCTGCACCATAACTTTCTTCTCTGTATGCAAGAAAGAGGCAACGATGTGCTTGGACCAGCAGCTCTGAGATCAGAAACAGAGATAATACCATGAGAGAAAAACTTCAAGGATGTTACTACTTTTTTGAAAAATGTAAAGTATATATAATTATTAGTTAAAATCACTGCAAAATCATTTTAAGAACATGTTATAAATTTATAGAAAACAAATATTTGAACATTAAAAAGGTAGAATAAAAGAATAATCCATCAACAAAAGAATAATTCATAGGGAATTTTCTCAACATACAATTTATTTATTTATTTATTTTTATGTACTTGGTTGTTACTGGGCTCACTATACAGCTCAGACTCATTGTGATCCTCCTGCTTTCAGCCTCCCCTGCACTGGGGTTACAGGCATGCCTCACCATGCCCTGACTCTTGCAGGCTCGGCCCACCTTGGGGTCAGGGCTGGCAGAGCATGCGGTGCCAAGCGTGAAGCCCGTGTCCCTACAAATTGCTTAAGCTTGCCTCTGCACAGACTTTAGTTTGCTGAGCTATCTTGCCAGCCCTCAGTATGCAATTTTTATACCAATTTTAAAGGATTAACAATCGAAAAATATTTCAGACGTAATCATATTTTCATTCCAGTAAGTTTTCCCCAAAAAATATGGAGAAAAGTTGATGAAAAGCTGCATAAATAAAAGAGCAAGGGAATAAAGGCAGCTCATGAAGTAATTATTCATTTATTGTACAGTTCAATGTTATACATTAATTGCATATGTGATAATATGGCTCATTTGTTAGTAACAAAGGCTGACACTGCATATATTTTATTACCAAATTAAGAACAAATTTTGATGTTATAAACTATGCTTCTTTTACCTACTTATACGAAAATGTTTCCTGATTTTTACATTGACCATATTATTATATATATATATATATATATTTTTTTTTTTTTTTTTTTTCAGAACCGGGGATTGAACTCAGACCCTTGCACTTGTCAGGAAAGCACTTGTTCCACTGAGCCATCTCGCTGGCCCCCATGTTGTTATATTGACGTAGACCAAGGTTTCTAAATCTCATCATTACTAATATACAAGGTCAGATAAATCTTTGTATAGGATTATTCATTGGGTCTTGTATATTTCTCACATTTTTAAATAGTATTGTTGATCTCTTAGCCTTCATTCCATAAATGCATTCTATAGGAGAGAAAATTATTCCTATTTGAGAACACCTAGATTAAATTATATATTTAAATAGTTTTTTATTTCATCATGTAGTAATCTGAGAGACTAGATGATGTTAGAATTATGATGAAATGTAGCGATTAATTAAAAGCACCAAACAGAATACATACAGAATAGATGCAGAGTACACACAGTACTTGGCTCTCTAAGATGAACACATGTGCATGGGTGGGTGCACATGTATATGTGAGAACTGGTTGACAGCTATATTCATCAAAGAATTCCATTACTGTCTTCTGGCAGTTAGAGTAAGCTACACTGAGTGTAACCTGCCCACTCGGAACATGTGCATGGGACAACAGAGTATATTTTAAAAGTTGTTGCATAGAGTTTGTCCTGGGTTTGATAAAAGAGTGCATCTATTCCAGAGTTTGAAGGGAAGCTAGGTAGAGATTAAATGTTCAATTCAAAGGCCAGATCACTTCCTACAGCTCCTCCCTGGCATGATTCCAAGTTATATTTGCACATTTTAATGATTTTGGATTTGACTAGCTTAAATAATTAGAAGCTGGAGCCCAAATATTTTCCCAAAATGAACAATAGCAAGCCTGTCATCTTTAAGAAAGAACGTTTGTAGTTATTGGCACATCCTTCTCGCTTGTTACATAATAGGTTTATTCTTTGAATTGTGCTAAAGATTTAACACCGCTGCTTTGCAGGTATAGTATCAAACACCAGGGTTCCGTGTGCCTTCAGAACAAGCCTAAAATAATGAAAGTTTATGAAACAAGGTAAGACGCTTCTATTGTGTTATTTTTCCATTCGCCATTCTTCCCTGACAAGAATAAACAGAGAGCTAAATGAATTGTGCTATTAATTTTTTCATGAAGAAAGAACATCATAATAAAACCTGCATTGCTTTATCATCTGAAGTTGCTATTTTTCTTCTATATTCACATGCATATACTCCAAAGGTCTCATTTGGAAATGTTCATGAAAGAATTATCAAAACGCTCTTTACAATAAAAATGAAATATATGTAACTAGTTTGATCTCTTCTGTCCATTTTCTCCCATACTTTGATTTTACCATTTATCTACTAGCGTATCTATCTATGTGTACCTCTAAGATGCTGTGCAATTGTTTAAGTATTGAAGTTAAATGAAACAATAATTCGTGGTGTGTTTCTTAAAAGTAAAGAAACCTTTAAACCAAATGTGAGGCATTGTATTGACATAACAAATGTGGACATTAATTAAAGAGCAGCAGAATCCAGCAGAGCAGTTTGCCCTCCATCTGCTTGACCTGAGGTAATAACAATGTTCCATTAACCCAAACTGACAGATTTCTAGGATTTCTCTTCCTCCCTACAGTTGCTGTGCCTGGCATGAATAGCTACATGTGTGGCATTATCCATAACACGACACATGGAACAAAATCAACTACTTACATATTTTTATTTTTCATCTGTCTTCCCCCTACACGGCATTACCTGTTACATTAACGCTTTTCCTAGTGTCCTGTTTGGTAGCCTTCTTGTGAAAAGACCCTAGTCTCAGTATAGAGAGCCAGGTCCTGATCGCTACTTGCCAAAAGGAAATTTCATCAAACAACTTGGCATTAACACTGAGAAAGAAGAGTCAAACTGGCAAATGTGAATTATAGCATTCCAATCATTAGATTTACTATGCAAATCAAATTTGAAAGCAGTGTTTACTAAATCCATCACACAGAAAAAGGAAAAGAACTTAGACAATTTCCTAAATAATAGATTAGTGGGCTGAGGGATCTTGTCCCAGAACTAAAGCTTAAATCTTTGAATCTGTTCATATCCACTACATATTAGTTAATCAAGGGAACTGTTTTTCTCTTCCATCTCATTACAGATCAAACATCAAAAGCTTTCCACGAGAAGCAGGCACCCAGGAGGCATTTTGCTTTGTCACAATTCAGCATTCACAGCCTTTCTGATAGGAGTGCAAACTCTCATGGTAGCCTTAAAGCAAACAGCACACGTATTTGTTGTGCTGCTTCCTCTCCTCCCCTTAAATCGCCACCTCTCTGCAGTAAGTAACACTCCTTCCAATTACCCAAGCTCCTCAAGTCCAGGAGCTGACCCTATGACTTTAGAACAGATTCACTGTTTAGAGACATTAATCCAAGGTTATAAGCACAGAGCAACATTTATGAGAAAGGGATGAAATTGTGGTTCCTGAAGAGAGACAATGGCACACAATCTTTTTAGATATTGTCTCTTTCTGTATGTCTCTGACAATCTGCCTGTCTCTCTGTCCCTGTCTGTCTGTCTCTCTGTCTGTCTCTGTGTGTCTCTCTCTGTCTCTCTCTCTCTCTTTCTCTCTCTCTGTTTCTCTTTCTGTCTCCCTCTCTGTCTCTGTCTCTCTGTCTGTCTCTGTCTATCTCTGTCTCTCTGTCTCTGTCTGCCATTACCCTCTGGCTCGCTCCTAGTGGGCAGCAACACCTATCATCTCTGGTGTGTCAGAATGGCTTAGCTTTTCTCCCAGCTTTTCCCTGGAAAGCAGATTCCAGAAGGCAACAGCCTGACTGGACAGTGTACAAGAGGTGTAAGCAGCATTGCAAATTTTTCCAGATAACCAATACTAGAGTTTAATTATTTATCCACCTGTAACTCATCTACCTTTGGTTTTTATCAATTGAAATGATAATAAGACTTTTTGGATGACTGTGTAAGTCTGATCCAATGAGATAATGTATTTGAAATTTAGGGATGACACTTTGGCAGAAGAAAGTATCTACAAGATGTGGCATCCCCTGGCCTTTTTTTTTCTCCTTGAGTTCATTAGTCTCTGTCTGTCTGTCTGTCTCTGTCTGTCCATAAATAGAGGATCAATCTCTCTCTATTTATGAAAGAAGAAACTGCAAAAATGGAAACCTATAAACTGTATATGTGTACACTAATGCAAAGACTTAGGAATTTTGAACTCTGAGTTGAAAGCTTCCGTGCACCCAAGTCTTTCTTCTGCATCAGAGATCTGACTAAATCTTCAGACTACATTTTCAGACTAGATCTTTGGGGAAAGTGAAAAGAAACAGTTGACTGAATATGCATGATTTTGATACTACATCATGTAGGAAATTAAAACATTCTTTCTGTGGCTGGAACCGCTGCTAAGACAGAGAGCAATTTTCCCCCTTGAACTGAAGCTCTGATGTCAACACAAGTCAGAATATTCTTCCATCTACCTCGCTTGCATTTGCTCTCTCCTTATAAGTATCAATGTGTGCCGCGCCTGGCAACTGCAGAGAGGAACTAGTGATGCTCCCCCGTTTCCTTTCTTCCCACAGATGGTGATAAATTCAAATTCAGACTCCATTAAACCTGAGTAGAGCGACTCAGCAGGTGGCTGTACTAATGGAAAATCCTGGCTTTCGAATAACAGGAATTACAACCGACAGCTCTTCTACACCACAAAAAAGATGATGTATCCTTATTGACAGTGTCACATTTGAGTCCAGGAGGCTGATCTGATAGCTCCGTCCTGGCACAACGAAGCTCAAAGCCCCCTGGGTTTCCTTGGCCACACCACTGTAATTTTTGTCATCTGAACTTTCTATTACAATTCATTTTTCAAATCTCACATACATTAAAGAGAGTAAGAGGAATGGATGGGAGGGGAGGGGAATAAAAGAGGGGGTCTTTATTTTGCCTACAGGCATATTTTTATTCTTTTTTCTTGTTTAAAGGACAAATAAAGGTTGACACACAACAGTATTCCCAGCCAATTCAGGATTTTTAGTGCTGACATACTTGGCTTGAGTTGCTTTAGTGATCTGGGACAAGTTCCTATCAGGATATGTCTGCTGAAGAGATGCATAGAATGCCCTGGAGGGGTCGTGCCTGATGTTCCACTAGAATTCTCGTATGAGTCCCATATTTGTACGTGCTTTTCTTCTGTGTCTCTTAGCTCCACCTTTTTTTAAAATATGTTGTTTGCAGAAAAAAGAAAAGAAACAAAGAAGAAGATCTGGCCACACAGATCTGAAGAAGCATCTGGGTGTTCAAATATTTAGAACCCCCTTATTTTCACTAAGCCTTTAAGTCTATGAAAGGAAAACAAAAAGCTATCAAAATATTTCATTGTATTCACCATCTGTCAGCAGTTTAAAAATATCAAATTAAGCTTAATAGTCATATTTTCACTTACTCGATATAGCAAGTCTCCTCTCAACAACTGTTGGTGCTTTACAAAAGTGAACTGAATCATTGACACTTATTCCCCACAGTCTTCCAGATAATAAATAAGTGGGAAAAATTTTCCAAAGATGGAATGAATTTAGTGCATAATGTTGTTTCTTCCGTCCCTGAACCTCGCTCTCATTTCCTTTTGTAATACATAACGTTGAGTAGGACCTTTTTCCCTAAATAGTTAAAGAGCTCACACATCTTTCCATTGCGCACAAGTTCTAAGCTTAGAAGTCATCTTACCAAAAAACAGATCTACTGACAGGAACTTATGGTTCAAAGAGTGTGATTTCAAGTTCTTGGCAAAGATAAACTCAAGCTGGAGACCATAATCCTGAAGAATTTGTTCTCTGACCAGTGATGAATTAAAAATATGATTCTTACTTGTAAGAGGACAAATGTTTATACACACACACACACGCACACACACACACACATATATATATTTTTAATGACATGTATAGAGTTATTATTTTGGAGTTTCTTTCTTTCTATTTAGTTCAACTTCATGTAATGTTCATGTAACATAATGTTCTACATTAAAGAACTATTTCAGCGATTGGTGTCATGTGTATATCATCATGTGAAATATAGACAGTGACTTCCATTACATTGAAGAAAAGACAGATTAAGGTCAAAGAGCACTTCATAGACATTGTTGCTATAGTAACAATTACTTAAAGCTTTGCAGGGCAGAAAAATGAGTAAGTGAAAAGACTTAAGAAATACTGTTATCATTAATAAAAATGGTTATCTCGTGTTACAACAGTAACTGTTATGCGTAGACTTTTAGCAAAGTATGACATAGATGGAATCACATGAATAACGAACTTAGTGACTTTTAATTGATGCCTCTACATTTACTGCAGAACCTACCACTGTGGCTCACAGACCCAACTTGCCAAGGATACAATGACAAAATATCTATAACTTCTGATAATAATAGCAATGCATTATTAATTTGTGCTTCTAATATCAGTTAACCAATTAGCTTGTGCCTAGTTCTCTTTATTATACTATTTCAGATATGTGAAGGCCCTAACATGCAGCAGCATAAACAGAGGCTCTTAAGTGCAGGCTACTGCTTCAACAAGATCATTTTGCTAGAATGGGGACTGAACTCCACTTTGAAGTGCTCCAGGAAAGATACTGAAATTTCAGGGGTTTAAAGCAATTGCTTTCAGACATACTGTTCTTGACCAAACAACACCAAGAGACTTGGAGGAAGCCAATGGTTCTGATCCAGACCGATTGAATTAAAAACTCTGGCTAACCCCAGAAATTCAATGGATTTTATAAGTGAAGCAAGCAATTCTAAGGTTTGCTAATGTTTAAGATTCACATACACTTTTTACCAAAAGATCAAATTCTCACAATGATAGACTAAACAGTACACATTTGTCAGTACTACCCAGTTAATCATGTAAATTGCATTGGAAAGACAAACAGCAACAACATAAGTCTAAGAAATAATGAATCATCTATTTCCAGTTGAACTACCTACTGGTGCAAAGGAATAAATGAAGAAATGCTATGAGTTTCAAAGTTAAATAAAATGTTGAGTCATAATATACCAATGTAACAATGTAAGTGAACTTTAAAAAGATTATGCATTTGGTTTGCATATGACTGGTAATTAAAAGTATATTTTAATTAAGTGGTCATAGGTTAGGAATTTTATGACTTTTTATTGCTTTATTATCCCATGTAATCTCTGCACAGCTCAGAACCCTACGGTGTGTTTACCAGCCTGGTGTTATGACTTATAATCTTCTGGCCACATTTAACAACAAAGTTTAACATCTGATACCAGAGGATTCTTGTAACTGTTCTCATCAGATAATGATTCTTCTATCTTTCATCTAGAAATTATATACCAAGAAATGTATGTGATCTGTATCATGCACATGAATAGAAATAATAAATAGAGAAAAAAAGCAAGAAGTAGAGTTAGTGCAAGGGGGAATGACCTGAACTTAAGAGGGAAAAAATCACTTTGAGCTAGCAAAATAAAATAACCCATTAAGAACTCATTAACAAATAGACAAAGGGAAGCAGAAGAACCCTAGGAAGAACTGCTATGCTGCTCTGAAGAGAAGCCGAACTTGAATGTGGCAGAGTCATGACAAATCATAGATCCCACTAAGAATGTGGCAAATCCCTTGGCCCTTAACCTGCTACCTATGAAAAGTACAATTTGTATTTTCTTCTAAGATACATAGACACTGAATAGTGTTTATTCTTTTTTAAATTATGGTTCTTCACTT
Source organism: Ctenomys sociabilis (assembly GCA_004027165.1). Classification (NCBI taxonomy): domain Eukaryota; kingdom Metazoa; phylum Chordata; class Mammalia; order Rodentia; family Ctenomyidae; genus Ctenomys; species Ctenomys sociabilis. The sequence continues at coordinate 34,059 of PVKA01015129.1, forward strand.
GAACCTGGAAAAGCCCAGTAGGTAACTAATAATGAAGCAAAGTTTGATCTTCATTTTGTGAAACTCTGCATTATATCTTTCTCAGACTTTCTTATCAGCATTCTGATAATTTAGGTAGTGTCTGAACAGTGGCAAAAGGATACTCATTAGCTCTAAATTTATCCAGTCTGTCTCATGATCCTTCAAGATTGAAAGCAGCTATGCTCAGAAGTCCCTAATGTTATGGTCACATCGGATTTGAGCATAGCCTTGCATGATCAAGCCTGCCCCAAGTCATGCAAATTCTTCTCATGAGAACCCAGCTTCCCTCCATAGATACAGAGCCAGCACTGAAGGAATGACTGAGCAGAACCTAGTCCAAAAGGAAGCTGATAGAATTGATCTCTGAATCTTTGGTCTCATCACATTAAACTCTCAACACACTAAAGTGTGGCACCTTGGCTGCTCAAATTAAGGTCTTTCTATCTTATACATGTACTTTCCTTCTTGGGGGACTGACTTGAACTTTTTTAGATATTGACCCTTTTGATGTATCCTTCCTTTTAAGTTAAAGCTTTTTCTTGCCAATTCATGCTTTAGTTTTAATTTCTATGATTGCAAAGCAAGGAAACACATTAGACACTGACAAGTACATTTTGTGGCATATAACAGAAGGGAGGAAGAAGGTGACTATTTTGAAAGCTCTAAGAATTTAAGAGACATGATGGTGGCTTGGACTTGTTCATAGTCAGTAGTCATAAAATAAAGAAAATTTTCAACTTTGTCAAGATTTAAATGGAGGTCTTAAGTTTTAAGCAATAATAATGAAAATTGATTCTAGTAGAAAATTAGTAAACCTTAATTTCAAGATTCTCCAAAGAAGTGGAACCTATAGAACTAATGGATGGACAGATATTTGTAAGGTATACAGATTAAAAATACAGACAGACAGATAGTATTTGTAAATATAGTATTTACAAATAATTTCAAAGAGACGTTCATGCTGGTCTTTGAACAAATGCCTCTGGTGGTATAGTACACTAATTAATGCATGTAATGAACCAATTCCACATGATGTAAACATTCCATATAACATAAACATTATATACTACAAACAAGAGGAAAGAGTAGGTATAGCTTTTAAAAAGTAACTGTGACAAATTAAGAAATTAATTGTTATGAAACTAGTTGCAGGTCTACCCTATATTAAGCAAGCATTTAATAAATTTAACCGTGGTTGTTAATGAGTCAAAGAGAAGACAGAGTTGATAAGTGAAAACAAATGGCAAAATATGGAGGTTTTCATTGAGAAGTAAGTAAGCATAGACTGATTTTCTCTGTCATACTCTTTCTGAGTTTTTGTTCCTCTGCCAGCATTTTCTAGGCATGTTTCAGCCCTCAGTACTGTCTCAGACAGGCATCATGTACTGGTTCCACATTTCCCATTCCCTTGCCTTTCCATAACACTTAGAAAAAGTGATCTTCTAGGCCAATGACCAGTATAAAATCAGAATTACAAGACATTTGCTTTCCAGATACATATATTCTCCATTGGGCTGCGTACTACACATTGAGATGCTGGTAAGTAACAGTCTTCAGGCTCAGCTCCAAAACTTCATAGCTAACTTCTATGTCACTGCACATGAGACTAAATTCAGATGGCCTGCTCCTGAGACATGCAGAGAAAGAATCACTCAGGCACACAAAAATTTGCATGCATCAAATATTATCAGAAAATAGATAAATATCAAAGAGAAAAAAAAAATAACTGTCCCTCCAGGTAGATTTTAACTAATAGTAGTTATCCCATTCAGGAGAAAAACAATTTAGTGTTCACCAACATAAAAATCAACTTTTCAGGGCCAGCCAAATAGCTCAGCAGATTAAGGCACCTGCCAGCAGATTCAGGAGCCAGGGGTTCAATCCCAAATCCTGCTGTGCTGGCCCTGCCCCTGGGGTACACTGAGCCAACAATTCAGATTGATCATGGTGGCTCGCACCTGTAATCCCAGCTCTTGGGAGGCTGTAAACAGGTGGATCACTATGAGTCTGACCTAGTAGTAAGACCTTGAACATCCTGTAGACCCTTCCCTAAATACAAAAAAAAAAAAAAAAATCAACTTTTCTTTCATAATTTCATTAGAATCTCATTCACATTCATAAGAGAAATACGAATGTTATAAAGATGTAGACGAGAAACAAACCCTCAAAGTCCAATCTCAGTTTCAGACACTCAACTATCTCACCAGCATGCTCTGGACATTAGGTGTATGTTCACCAAGTAAGGAATGACGTGGCCACAGCCACCAGCTAAGTGAGTGATGTCTGCCTCAATTCAGGTCTGACTCCACCTAACTGATGGCAACATCAGACCCAGTAGGCCTAGGCTTTGCTTCAAAGCGGCTCCTCCTGTCCTGCCAGACACCTATGGCAAGCCCCAGGTTGATTCCCTTGTGATACAGTGTCCCGCAATTCCTTCCCAAGGTCTCTCCAGTGACCAAGCATCATGCTGAAGATATCTATGGTGTGCTAGCTGCTAACCAGTTCCTTAGCAAACAGACAGAAAAGCACTATGTTAAAGACAATAAGGGGCCAGGGAGATAGCTCAGTAGAATAAGAGCTTTCCTGGCAAGTACAAGGGTCTGAGTTCAATCCCTGGTTCTGGAAAAAAAAAATGATGATAAGATTCAGGTGCTGTATTCCAGGAAACTAGAATATCAGGAACACATTTCTCAGTATCATCATCACCTAGAGAACATGACTCCTAACAGGAAAGCACACAAACTTATTCATAACCAGAAATCCTGCAATCCTACTGTTCCGTTACTAGGTATATATTTAAGTGATATAACTTTCGTGTATCTCAGTTTCTTTGCTGGCAAGGTAATTAAAAATAGTAGTGAGAAAGAGAGCAATAGCCACTGTCAGTCTAGTGCAAGCTGTGGGCCTTTGAGTGCAGCTCTGTTGCTGCCATACGTGTGCTTGCAGCTAGGTGGAAGGTTCTCCCCTGAACACAAGAATGCTAGCTGTGGCCATCACCTTAATGCCTGTGCGGAGGTAAGGGGAGGCCAGCCCAACATTACTCGTGACTATGTCTGAGAATAAGACAAAAATGTTGTCTTTGGTCAAAGCCAAAGAAGGGACACATAACGGTGTCCCTTCCTCGGCCAACAGCAATGACTGCTGATTTTAGCAAGTGCCTGAAATCTCTTTTCCTATAAGGCTCTACATAAAGTGCATGCAGTGAACCAATTACAGAATTTCTTCTACTTCCTAACACATAATCCAGAGCAAACCTTTGAGTACTTGAATTCTAAAATCAAGACCTCATTTTCTAAGTCCCTTCTGGCAAAGAGGTCTTGTAGTTTATCACTTCTCTTGATTGTAAGAAATTAACAAGCCCATTTCTTTTCTCAGTTTCAGACATATATCCTTAGTCTTAGGTTGTCTACTATAAATGTTACACTGGTTAAAGAATAGAAAAGCATTTAAATAGTATCTGGCATATAAAATATAAGATATTTAAAAAAATTAAACAGAAGCAAAATCTCTCGTAGATTAACTTGTTTAGATTTGTAATTTTACTTGTCCAGCAAATATGTTTTTGAACCACCCTCTGTTTTAGATCCTTCCTAGAATATGAAGTTTCCTTTCATTGATATATAAGTTCAATAGTAACTTTTTGTGGATTTTTCAAGACTATTTGAATTTTCCAAACAGCCTGTTCTGGCACACTGTGCTGCACGGTCATGTACAGAATGTTTCAACCTCATTTACTTTGTCTCTGTGGTTCCACAAGTGTGTGGTTCTGTTATTTAATGATCAATACTGTTTGGTGGTAGTAGAAGAAAATTCCATCAGAAATAGGATGTGACCTAACACTGAAATCAGGGTCTGTATGACCAGAAATAATCCTGGATAGATGGACTGTTGAGTGATAAGAGGCCCCAAAGATGGTTCATATACATAATTAAGTAGTTACCTGTCCATGAGATATAACAATAACTAGAGACTCCTGAACATCTCAGACATGTCTAGGATTGAATGATATTTCCCTTACCTAATGATTCTCTCTGATGTCTCATATAATGTTGGGTGTGTTCTTCTGTCTCTGCCCTTTCTTCCACTACAGGTCTCATACAGAATGCTAAAAAGCAGCACTCTTCAAAAGCATTGTTAGGAACCACTTCATTCCATCTCCATGTCAGACTGTCCAAAAGATGATATGCAGATAATGCAAAAGTTATCCTCCCAGAGTGATTATGTTTCAGTAGTTCTTAGAATTGCTGGTACAGCTACAGCTGGGTGTTAATATCACAATAGTACTTATAACCTATTTTTATATAATAGTGATATATTTTCCCTAAGGGATTTTTTAAAATTATTATTGTTTAAAATACTGCTTCAAGGCCAGTGAAATAGCTCAGTGGATTAAAGTTCCTGTAAGCAGGCACAGGGGCCAGGGATTTGAATCTGGGCCTGCTGTACTGGCCCCACCCCCAGGGGTGCTCTGAAACTGCAATTGAAACTAGGAGTGGTGGTGCACACCTGTATCCCAGCGCTTGGGAGGCTGTAAACTGGGGGATCACTGTGAGTACGATCTAGTAGTGAGACTCTGAACACCCTGTAGACCCTTTCCTAAAATCCAAAAATAAAATAAAATAGAATAGAATAAAATACTACTTCAGCAATGATTTTTCTACAAATTTCTTTACATTTCTTCTCATGATTACTTTAGAAAAATCTCATAGAAGTAAAAATTTTGACTCAAAAGAAATATATATTTACGATTTTTTATCACGCCAAACTCTCATCCTAGAAATTGCATGAATTGCAACAATTATTGTCACTATCATGCTTAGATTTAATTACTGAACAGTACTAGTGCTTCTGAGCACAGTGAATACTACTTAGGGTTATCCAATTAGAGAAAATATAATTATTTATATTTTTTACTTTTTTAAAATTTGGGCATTACTTATGTTTAGTTACAATATTTTTTTTTCCTTTGATGATTTTCCTAATTTTATTTGTATAAATTTTGTTTGCTATACCTTTCATATGTAAGCATGTCAATCTTTGGTCTTAAAAAGTGGATAAATATTTCACCTGTTTGCACCCTACATATCCTGTAACTGAAGGTTTATATAACTATGTATTTACTTTTCAACTGATAAAAATCTCTTAATCATTTCAAAGCAAATTTAGAGAGCTCCTTTTATGAAATTCTTAGATTTTTGTGTTACCACCATTTACTTTCCATGCTTATGATGGAGATAAATAAGCTGATGCCTCTGAAAAGTTTGAATTCCAGGGCTTAGATTTTTTAAGACTCAGCCAATAATACATGAACTGCTATTTAAATGTGCTTTTTTAATCAATATCTATTCAATGGGAGGGTGTAATCACGTGGATCACTACAAGTCTGATGTAGTAGTGAGATCCTGAACACCCTGTAGACCTTTCACTAGAATACAGAGAAAAAAAAAAAATTTCTGGGACACCCTAATTATATTACTTGTGGGTTGATATACGTATAAAAAATTTTAATTCTTTCTTTATCCTTTTCCTCTTCCCTCCATCTCTTCTTTATCTCTTGGTCTCTTACCTTTTGAGAAAGATATGTCTTTTTCTTGCTGATACAAAGTTTTTGTTTATATCTTGATAATATAGCATCTTTATAAATATGATTTAAATTTAAAAAATCTTTCAACTTTATATTACTCTATCTTTAAAATATATTTAGAATTAATACATTGGTGATCAGTTTAAGAAAAATAGTACTTGAGTGTGTTCAATTTTGATAATTAAATATGTAAACTATATATATATATGCTTTTATGTATCTATGTACTTTAAACTAACTTTTAGGTATTAGGATTACTTTATAAGAAAGCTTTTAGCACAGATCTAATCTTTTCTGGAGATATATTAGGCACTCAGATTTTTAAATATGAGACAGGTATTTTAATAATATATTTTATGATCTAATGTAGCTGTGTGTCATCCAGCCATAGTCTTGAATTTTACAACTATTAGTGGAAAAATATTACCTATTAAAAAGAAATTTTATGTTTTGAAGAGTTTATACTTTCTCCATCTTGGTGTAAGTAAATGAGATAATGGATCTTAAAGTAATGAATTAGAACACACCGATATGAAGGATTCATGTATATTATCTAGACTATATGGCTTACACCCATCTAAAGCTGTATTTAAAAATTGAAAACGGAGGCCAGGGAGATGGCTTGATAGAATAAGTGCTTGCCTGGCAGGTGCAAGGGCCTGAGTTCAATCCCTGGTTCTGGCAATAATTAATTAATTAATTAATTAAAACAATAGATGAAGTTGACTAACCTACTTATCTGACTTCAAGACTTTTTGGTAATTAAGACAGTACACACTGGCATGGATGTAAGTTTAACCACATCAAAATTAGCAGTGTAGAGGAAAATAACAAAACTATTTTTTTTGATGGGGGAACTAGGCAAAAATTACTAGATAAAAATAAGCAGTGCGTTGAAATCAAAACATGAAAGAACAATAGTCTTGAGAAAATTATCCCTAAAGAGAGGCTCGGGAGATGGCTCAGTAGAACAAGTTCTTCCCTGGCAAGCGCAAGGACCTGAGTTCAATTCCTGGTTCTGCCAAAAAAAAAAAAGAAAGAAAGAAAAAAAAATTATCCATAAAAAATACAAGAAAAGAGAAATAAATTTGAAAATATGTACTCTTCTTAAAGTGTCTGTTGTTTAAAAATAAACCACAGACAGGTCAAAATATATTTCACATAGTATTTCTGTTTAAAATATATTTGCATAACCTCAGAGCTCAATATAATGAAATTTCTGAATTTGTAAAGTGACCAAATCTTTCTAAAAGGAATTTCACTAAAGGAAAGAAATGGATGAAAAGGCAGCACATGCACACAAAGCTCAAAATCTTGTTGCTGAGGCAAAGACAAATTCCCACAATGGGATTCCAGTACACAGTTCTTGAAATGCCTCAAGAGGATGTGGAGTACCTGAAGCGCTCATACATTGCCTCTGGGAATGCAAAGAATTTACAGTCCTGTTGGGCAACAGTCTGGCCGCTTCTGGTACCTGAAAACATTCTCGAGACACTTACAAATGACCCAACATTCTTCCCCCTAGGTAGTTATCTTGAGAAGTGAGCACACATTCGCACAAATTGGTGTATAAGGTTGGTTTCAGTACGTTTAATAGCATCCGTTAAAAACTGGTTGGAACATAAATGAATGTATATCATCTACTGAAAAAAATGAGCGACTTCTAGACAATGGAATCTTGTCCAATAAGAGAAAATTAAAGCAAAACTGAAGGCAAACCTTAAAATGCATTCCAAGTGAGGCCCACACTAGAGGCCACATACTATGTGGTTATATTTTCTCACATTCCAGCAAAGGAACATTTCAGGCGATGGAAATCTGATGAGGAGGAGCCAGCAGCATAAGGGAAGTGGGCTGATCATAGCAAGGCATGGGAAACATTTCAAGGTGATGGAAATACTTTTATGTTGATTAAGGTGGCATTTACAGACTTAGGATAGTTTTATTAAAACACAGCAAACTGTGCCTCTTAATGTATGTAGCTTACAACTTAATAAATCCAACTTTTAAGAAGTGCAGGTTGTGCCTTAGACTATAGGGAGATCATAACCTTCTAACTCTAGTTAAGTGTCCTGACTTTAATCTTAATGCATCTCTCTTTCAATTAGAAATGATAGCACCACATACAAAATGCCTGCCTGAATAAGTGTTAGTGATTATGAGAAGGATATGAGAATGGTCAGTCCCATTTAGCAAGCGACAGAGAAAGTTGCACTGGGACAGAGGTGAGTTAAAGCCAACAGGTGTAACCATGCTCCAGGACCAACAGGAAAAATCCATGCAACCCACCCCTTCGGATACTAGGCTTATCAGATTCAAATAGAAGATTCTCACAGCTTACAGAAGGTAATTTAAAAAGCTTCACTGCCAACACAGGAAAAATATAAACTATAAATATATGTGTGTATCATACACAGTTTTTTAATTGAAGTGTGAATGCAGTAGGAAGAGGGCATGAGGAATAGGTGGCTTAAGCCAAATTTAGTTTAGTCATGTCTTTGCTCTGCCAATATACCTCAAGCTTAAATGGTATCACTGAAACTGTTTCAGACTTGAATTGCTCCAAAGCATTATCTTTGTGCCAACTGGACTGGAATCTAGTGATAGTTTCCTTGTGCAGCCAGAGAAGCAGTATCTTTGATGTTTTACTTATTTACAGCATCACTTAGCCATGCATAACTTTAAGTGCACTTATAAAACTAAATCGCAAATTGTAAAGGAAACTTATGATGGACAGTAACAGTCTGTAACGTGAGTGCATCTTTAGCTAAACAATTTTGTTGGAGGCATAGTGGTTACTTAAGCAGTCTATCCAAACCACTAGTTGATTTTCTCCTGCAACTATTAACTATAGAAGGCTCTGTAAAATGTTCTGAATTATAGTTGATGAATTTCTTTTATGTGTAACTCTCTAGTTCCATAAATCTGTGCCCCCAACAGCTTCTCAGTCACATGAGCAGTTCTCTTTCCTTTGCAGAATCTAATAACAGAACAGATTTTATGATAAAAATAGGTAATATAACAACAGTTGTTAGTTTGCTATTCTTATTTGCAACATATCAATTGTTGTATGTTATCTTGCTTCTATGTTTGTTTCTGCTATTTCAGAATTAAATTAAATTAAATATTAAAAAAGAAAAGCTAGTTATTGGTCAACTGTCCTAAAAAGTAGATCTGGAGTACAAACCCAGATTCTTCATGTTTCTCTAATTTATGATTTTCTTCACTTTGTTTTCCTATATACTTTTCAGTCTTCAAAATAGTTGTGTTTTGAATAGTAGTTCATGGTTAAATGAGGTTATATTTAATTTTAATACTCCAGAAATTTGAAAGTCTATTAGATTTATTGACTACATTGCCATAAAAAATATGAGCATGAATTAGCATTAAAATAACAAGAAGAGCTCTGGTGACTCAGAGTTTCCTTTCTTATCTCTGTATCATAAACAACTTACATGCTAAGCAGTTCTCGCTTTGCAGATCTACTAAGACCAGCTGCTCACTGCAGAACAATCCAAAACATACTCACAAAGTTCTGAGATCTTTGTGCAATCGAACAGAGATAATTATTTAAACTATAAAATATATCATCAATTAATATCTTTAAATATTTTCGTTGTGATGCATGATGGAGAAAGTTCCTCATGATTTCACACTCCAACAAGAACTGTTGTAGTTTTATAGCCTTTCTTCTCCACAGTCCCTTTTGGATCTGCTATGTTTCATGTTTAATACTGGGTACTTTTCACCATACTGTCATTCAGAAAAAAAAATATGATGTCAGATATTAGTCCTTAGATGTTGTCTAAGGGGAATACATTCTGCCAAGAATGAGCCTGGGCTTCTCAATCGTTTTCAAGAACTAGCTTTCTAATCATGGTTGCTAATGCACTAAACTAAATGCTATTGGACATAGTTAATAGCATGTGAAAGGATTAAATATCAGAGAGAATTTTTAAGAATCTGATCTCTAAAGATTACATTCAAAATTCTTACTTGCTTTTCTGAATTCTGATTTTTCACTTGCCAGTTTTTATGTCATTTCTTTCTTATAACTCTTAAGAAGTCATAGTTTTAAGAGAAGAAGGAGGAAGAGGAGGAAGAGAAGGTGGAGATAAAGAAAAAAAAAGAAGTACTACTAGTTTTAGGGAGGACCAGAAGGTAACTCAGAGGACTAGGTGCCTGCTCATGTAAGAACAGGGACTGGGGTTCCATTCCCCGTCCGGTAGGAGCGCTGCACCAGTCTGGGCGTGGCGGCACACACCTGCAATCCCAGCAACGGGGAGGCTGAAAACAGGAGGATCACTACGAGTCTGAGCTGAGTAGTAAGACCCTATACAATTTACATTAAAGAAAAAAGAAGAAAAAAACATTTTTTAAAATTTAGTACAGAGTTTGCAGGGTCTATAGGGTCTATTACCTAGATAGAACTTGTAGTGATTCTCCTGTTTTCAGCCTCTTGAGTGCTGGGATTACAGGCACAAGCCACCACGTGCAGTCTCAATCACCTTCTCAGCTCATTCCAAGGGTGGGGCAGGCACTGCAGGCAGGGAGTCAAACCTCCGATTCCTGCATCTGCCAAAGCCAGAGTTTTAATCTGCTGAACTATCCGCCCGGATCAAGAAAAGAAATAGAAGCAATAGTTTTATGAACCTTCCCAGAGAAATGTTTGACTTTAGTTTGCCAGAAATCTTTTAGTACTGTTGATAATCATGAAAAAATTCTTTCTAAAGAAAACTCAGAATTTCCCTTCTCTTAGGATTCAATTCTACTTTACGGAGTTTCTAAGTGCCAAATTTATTATCCAGGGGCCAGGGAGATTGCTCAGTGGAATTAATGCTTCCCTGGCAAACATAAGGGCTTGAGTTTAATCCCCGGTTCCATCAAAAAAAAATTATTATCCATATGAAGCTACATTTTACCTCATTTTCTAAATATTGGTCAAAGTACATCTGATACTTTTATGTTTATTGATAAATATTTAAATTTTTAACGTTAAAGTTTCTTTTAAATATTTAAAGAAAATTTCAAGCTACTATTTTGTGAAAAATTATTTTGGATATAGAAATATAATTTTTTAGGTATATAAGCATACTGTACATTTTTAAATATTTTGTTTTTTATACAAAGATATTTGGTTATACAGATTTACAACAGCCCAAAACAGAAATTTTGAGAATGATACTGTCATATCATAAAAATTGCATTTTATACAAATTATGTTAAACATTGAGTGATTTTAAATGTATTTGTGCTTTTTAAACTCTATCAGATGTTGAGAGTGACAAAATTGCAAATCTTCCAATTTACATTCAGATCAATCCACTTAATCATTTACTGTGATTAAATCATATAGTATTTTCTAGATCATCTCCACCACTAAGGCCTCCCGTCAGCTTCTGCTAAAAGAAAATGCACAACAAATTCTAGAATTTGGAATAAACAAAAATGTTAACAATATATCAATTTTGACCTTGTAAAATCATTGAAAGCAGATTATAGTGTAAAAACGTGTGACATCACCATTACATAGAAAGATTGTCAAGTGTTTTATAATCTGTAAGTAGTGAATGGCAGAACCTTCTGTCATTTATACATAGAACAATGCTAATAAATCAACACTGATAAAAATCTTATTAACACAAGCTATCAGTGTGGATTTTGAAGATTTTCTTGAAGCATTTTAAATCAATATTCCTTAAATCTTAAATCAGGGTTAGGAATGTGGAATGCATAGACAACAGAGACAAAGATAGATAGATGGATAGATGAAAGGATGGATAGATGGATAAATGCATACATAGAGAAAGCAAGCAAGCACGAAACGAAAAAGACCTTGAAAGTAAATTTAGAATTAATTATGCCTAAAAGGATGAAGAACATTTTTAAGGATTTATTTCTGAGGAGGAAAGTTGATTTTTTTCATTTCATTTTATTTAAAAGGCAATGGTCTTCAAAGTACAATTTAAAATGAAATTTCATGTGACATAATAAATGCTCATCATACTAAGGGTCACTCTCCTCTCTTCAGAGGCTGGTGAAATGTTTGCTTAACACAGGATTTTATTACAGAATGGAATGGCTTCCATGGGTAGTGTATTTGCCATATCAGTCATTGTCTGCAGGTGGCCTCCTTAGCAATTTCCAGATCTAAAGGACAGACCAGCAATTAAGGAATTACTAAAGGGAGAACAGCTTATGAAACTCTTGAGATATGTACGCAGAATTAACTCCAACAATACCGCTAGGAATATTAAGTCTTGGTGTGTCAGAGACATGACAGATGCCCCAAAATATAGAAAGAATGGGTTGCAGAATGTTTTAATATGTGTTATACTGAAGCCCTTGATATGATTTGTTGGGTGGTCAAAGGATGTGAGTTTGGTCTTAGTAGTGCTAACGTAAGGCTGTGTGACCCTACATGTTCTTGAATATTGGTTCTTAACTTTTAACCTCTTAAGTAAAAGATGTTAGGGCTGACCAAATAGTGGATTAAAGCACTTGCTTTGGCAGACATAGGGGCCCGGAGTTTGATCCCCACTGTGCTGTGCTGGCCCGAACCCAGTGTATGCTGAGCAAGCGACTGAGACTGGGCCTGGTGGCACACGCCTGTAATCCCAGCTCTCAGGAAGCTGAACCAGGCTGATCTATACAGCGAAACCCTGAAGACCCTGTGAACCCTATCCTATAATACAAAAATAAACAAACAAACAAATAAAATAAAAGAGGCTGCAGAATGATTTGATTATTTTAAACCAGACCATCTAATCATAAGTGTGTATACAAAAACTAAGCAAGACAAAGTAATAAAGAGGAGATACATGAGCTCAGTTTGCACTGAAAAAAAATTGAATATCAAGGGGCCGGGGATATGGCTCAGTAGAATAAGTGCTTCCTGGAAAGCACAAAGGCCTGAGTTCAATCCCTGGTTCTGAAAAAAAAAATGTTGGGTATCAAAAGTTAAGATGTTAAATAAAAAAAGGCTGAGAACTCACATGCTGCACACTGCTGTGTGCTCTGGAGAACACTGCCTCAAAGTGCACACTTGCAAGCCCTGTTCTTCTGGTTTTGTGGATTCTGGTACACAGGATGGGTACAATCTCTTACTTGGTGGTGTGGATTCCCTCCGGGTATAGTCATTTTACAATCATAATTCAGCGTGGGTGTCAGTGGCAGCAGCATTGCACAGCAGAAATAGAGAAGACCGGTGTAAGACCACAATGTTGCTTTTAGTTCTATTATTGTCCCAGACTTCTTTTAATGGTCAGAAAAGAGAGGAAAACTTGGATGTTTCCTAAAGCAATAGTCAAAGCAATTAAATGGGGCTTTTAAAGCTGCATGATCTTTCCCACTTTCATAATCTGCTCTTTAGCCTTAAGTAAAACCGAAGAGACTTTTGAAAATTGAGGGGTTTTTTATACTTAATATATGATCTTTTCATGTTTCTGCTGTTGTATGCTTTTGACCTTCCAGCAACTCTAGCTATGTGGCCAGCACAAGGACAGGCTGGGCTTATATCCTGTGAAGACATGACTACCTGAAGTGTGCAAATGAAAGAAAAAATAAGAATTCTATGAAAGGTTTGACTACAGAGAACATGGGGCCAAGACCTTCATATAACCCTGGATACACATTATTCTTAATAATGCATACCGATATCATTTTTTTGGCCAACTTTAAGTAGTGAGCTCATGAAAATTGACAATATTTTACAGAAACAGATTTTTTAAAAAAAAGCATCGTTCTATTTCCTGTATCTTTCACAGTTCTTTAATTTGAAACATATCACTTTTATCTCTTCTTGCTTTAACACCAGATTTGGTTTAATTAAATTTATGTCAAATGAACACATGAAACGAAAGGAAAATCAGAAAGCCTGCAGTTGCCCATTAGTGAGTCAGTGACTGTAGTGGAAGGCTTTTGAAGCCTGGCTTACTGCCAGGACAAGCTTGCAATGATGCTCGGAGACACCCATGATGCTTTGAAGGGAAGGACTTAGCTGACCTGATCCTGCTCAGTGGAATCAGTCAAAATCCTCATGGGCTGGATGTAAAAATCTGTAATAAGTCCCCTATCTGCAACCATTTACCTGTTTAAAAAAAAAGAATAGGGGGTGTGAAGCAATCCATAGAGAAAAATTAATTGTACGAGGCCTATTTATTCTTTTATTATTGATTATGAAGGTAGTTTTGTTTTGAAAGCAGCTTGATAAGCACACAGAAAGGCAGGGCGAAGCTGTCAGTCCTGGGAACAACCCTATCACAGCAATATTTATCTTAGACTTCTAATTGAAATATGCGTCAATTAATCAGATAATATAAGCCATTAGAGAATGTAAATAGCAAAACTTCAGAATATGCATAGACTTTCAAATGTGCCCCTGCTGAAACACCCAAATTTAAAAATAAAGAGAACCCCAATGTGTTAACACTATTGCTGGAGCTCAAAGTAGCATACCATGTCTACAAACATTTGTAGTACCACAAGGTCTTTTTGTTAGTTATACCTGCACACATTTGATACACTCAGCTTTGGCACCTCCATAAAAATAGATTGAATAACTCTACCAGTCCAACGTAATTTTCACTGTGTTTCTGGATTCAGACATTTTCTTAAGTGATAATATCTTAACCACATGTATTCCTTTTGCTCACTGGAAGCTAATGCACAGGCTCAGTTGCGTTTTATATTTCCATACTTTACATATTAAAGCCTTTGCACAAACTTTCAACAATAAAACAAATAACTCATTATGTAGCAGCAGGGCGCACTGATGTTAGTAAAACAGAATATATAACACTAAGTGTGGCAAATATCTAGGGATATTAAAAGGACTAACAACAGCACAAAGGGGTTTCAGTATCACTTTGATCCTATTTGAAAATAATTCAGAGAAAGTTCTAAATGTTCCCAAGTCAAATCAGTACTGTCTGAGGTGTTTCAACAATCCAGTAATAACAATGTACTGTAATTTCTAATTTCTTCAGTTTTTGTGAACTCTTACAAATATACTGCCTTTTATTTTCCACTTATATATGCTTTGCTTCCCCCTGGATTTCATGTGTAACTGAAAATAAAAGCAAAGCAAAGAAGTAAAATATTCCAAGATGCACATTTTACTCCATTTGAGCAATGTTCACTTTCACATATTTGATATGTTTTTTATACCTTAAACCCATGTTTGTCCTTGAACACCTCATGGAGAAAAGTTGCCTTCAGTCATGTATAATTTTAAGAGAAAAGTTTTCTGCCTGGAGCAGAATATGAGACAACATTCCTTGGCCAATTGCTAACGTCCTTAATTTTGCAGGATTTGTATGATGTGTTCAGTTGTGTTCTGCCACTTGCCTCCAATAGAATATTAGTAGGTATTTTATTTTCTTGAGCTCAAATAAGATACTGATATACCCCATATTTTTAAATTTCAGGAGGTACCATGCAGTCTTGGTTGGTACCTATATCGAAAAGATGCACAGGTACTTTAATTTACATTCAAAGTACCTAGGACTAAGCTAAAATTGTAAGTTTATATTCTAATAATTAATTTCTTAAAATTGTTCTTTTTAGTTGTCAATATACATTTAAATTTTAAAATATTTTGTAAAACCAATAAATATTCTCCATTTTCAGTTGTAATTAGGGTCATATGTTTCAGATATAGCTTTTAGTTAGTCATTTTTAATTTAAAATCATCTAGTGCTATATACATTTTTATTTAGAGAAAATTTGTTAATTGTTTCAAAAATTTCAGTTGGTAAATTATGTTATATGTTACAAATTGTACACATTCATGGTACAAAGATCCTTAAATGCTTCATGCAAGAGCAAACTATTAATACATTTTATGATATGGGCTACATTTTTGAACATGTTAAGTAATAATAAGCTTACAAAATTATTAAGATACTGGTAGACATTAGCTTTATTTTATTTATAAAGTGGTTTTTGAAGGGTAAGAGCAAAAATTTAACAAACACTCAAAACATCCAAATGGCTGCTCAGAAGTATGTATTCCCTCCTGCCCTCCTGCAAAATATTTGCCTGGCATGCTGTTTTCAAATCAGATAATAGCCACAGTATTCAGGAAAATTTCTCGATGTTTTGTTTTGTTTGCATTTTGAATTATTCTAGTGATTGTGCAGTGCAGATTTTTCTTCAGGTATTACTCACCAAAGCCTCTTTATTCCACATTTTAAAACATTTTAAAAACCACATTGTAGGCATCATCTGCAAAACTGTACTTCAGGGATGAGGGGGGCACCGCAGGGGCAAGGGTTCGCTAACACACCAAGAGTTAAGAGATGAATCTGAGGCATAATAAATAGAACGCTGAGAACGCCTGGGCACTGGAATCAAAGGCTCAGCTCAAGGAGTCAACACTTTCCCTGTAGTTGCTCTCCCTGACTTTCCCATTCTCTGTAATGAAGTAGCTAAAAGGACATTTGGGACGATACCGGGCCAAGCAGTTCAGTCTCAGATCCACCTAAAGAATCACAGCCAAAAGGAAAAACTGTTTCTGAGAAAAATGTCTCAATCCACTTCTGTCTCTCTCTCTGTCCACACAAGTGATGTGCCTGCTGGAGTCTGGCCCCACCTCCTGGGAGCTGGCGCCCGAGATTCAACCAGTTGTTCCCAAACAGAGTACAGTGAATAGCTCCCCAGTGGAGTTTTGGGGTCATTTTGATGCAGTGAGGGCTGGTTTAAAATGTTTAATTAAAATGGAAATTCTTGAGCTTGTGTCTTCTCCTTTCTCCAGTTAATGCATCTGAAAGTTTTACAATGAAATGGAAAGAAAGAGAAAAAGAGAGAAAGAGAGAAAGAGAGAAAGAAAGAAAGAAAGGAAGAAAGGAAGGAAGGAAGGAAGGAAGGAAGGAAGGAAGGAAGGAAGAAAGAAAAAAGAAAGGAAGAAAAGAGAGAGAAAGAGACAGGAAGAAGGAAGGAAGGAAGGAAGGAAGGAAGGAAGGAAGGAAGGAAGGAAGGAAGGAAGGAAGGAAGGAAGAATAAATTTTAAAGATCTAAAAAATACTTATCAATGTGTTGCTATCAACAGCAAGAATGTCTGTCAAAATCCCGTGCTCAAAGTATGGATGAACGCAGAGTCCTGATATTCCGATTATGTCAATGGTTTGAAAAGTGTCT
>PVKA01015130.1:0-21708 GCA_004027165.1 Ctenomys sociabilis
CAGCAATTGAGACTAGGCATGGTGGCACACACCTATAATCCCAGAGTCTGTAAACAAGCAGATCACTGGAAGTTCGATCTAGTAATGAGACCTGAACAACCTGTAGGCCCTTCCCTAAAATAAAAAAAAAAATTTTTTTAATTGTCACACCACGGCAATAATATATGCACACCCACCTTTATGGCAGCACAGTTAATAATAGCCCACCTACCAATGAATGTATAAAGAAGACATTGTTTTAAAGAGTTCTACTCTGCCATAAAAAAGGATAAGCTTGAACCATTTCTAGGTAAATGGATGCAACTGGAAACTTTACTCATAAGTGAAATAAATCATACACCACAGTTTCTCTGGTGTAAAATACTGAAAGAGAAATAACCAAAATGTTCAACAGATACTGGGAAATAGGAAGAAAATTTTCACATAACAAGGGGATCAAGAGAATGGTAGGAGGAATGTAAAGAAGGGACAAGAAAAATGGAAACAAACTTTCATGCAAGAGGGGAAGGGTGGTTGAAAGGAAGGGAGGGAAATGGGAATAAAAGCAGCAGCAAGATATTTCACATACAGGTACAACTTCCCTATGATGAATGTCAGCATTATGTATACCTAACATGTACCAACAAAATTCTTTATAGTGGGGGGAAAAGTATTCCAAGCAGACCTGTTGACCCAGCCCTCAGGAGGCCAAGGCAAGAGGGTTACATGAGTTCAAGGCCAGCCTGGGCTACAGGTTGAGGGTGACTTCAAGGCCACAACTTTGTTTAACTACATAGCAAGACCCTGCCTAAATAAATAAATAACATGTAAAGGCAAAGAGACCAGAATTATGCACTTTTAAACACTGAAGGGAAGTCTATCATACTGCAACACAGATGAACCTTGAGGACATTCTCTGAGTGACATCAGCCAGTCACGAAGGACAAATACTCATAGGAGGTCTCCAGGGCCCCCAGATTCATTAGATTAAGAAAAAACACATGGGTGCTTGCTGGGAACTATGGAGCAAAGCACAAAACGTTGTCTGGCCACAGAGTTTCAGAGTGGGATGATGTAAACGTGATGCTGCTGGTAAAATTATGGTGGCGGCCACCACACTGCATACCCACAAGTGGTGACGTTTATGGCATACATTTTACAATACACTTTTGTAATTTTTTTTTTTTATGCAGAACTAGGTATCAAACACAGGGGGGCTTTGTGCAAATGAGGCAAGTATTCTACCACTAAGCTACATCCCTAGACCCAAAAGAATGTTTAATAAAAATGTTCAGAACTGGTATTGTGGCTCATGCCTACAATTTGAGCGTCAGGAAGCTGAGGGCAGGAGAACGTGAAGCTGAACCCCAGCCTGGGCTACAATCCAAGACTTTACCTTGTCTCAAAACCAAATGCTCGCTGGATGTGGTGACCCACACATGTAATCCTGTCACTTGGGAGGCTGAGATAGGAAGACTGCTAAAAATTTGAGGCCCACCTAGGCTATATAGTATGTTCAAGCCTATCTTAAATTATACAGTGAGACTTTGCCTCAAAGAGAGAAAAGTTCACAGAAACCACAGTAATAACAAAGGTATTAAAACATTAATATATGAAAAGAACACAGAACATGAACAGGCAATTCACAAAAAAGGGTGAAAGCATAATAAATATAACAAATGTGAAATATGCTAAAGGTCAAAATATTCAAATCAAAAACAAGGTAAAATTCCAATCCAATGCATACTGAAAATTATATCAATATTGGCAAAAGCACAAATGAACTAGACTTCCTGTACATTGCTGACGGCAGTGTGAGATGCTATATGGAACAGACCCATACAAGAGTATTAGTACATCTGAAGTCAGTAACTCAACACTGGTAGTTCTTTTTAAATAAAAAAAGGTTCTAATTATAGAAAAACTATATGCAAAGAGATTATGTTATACTCTATTAAAACCAAAAAACTGGAAGCAGACATCAATATTTAAAAATAGAGAAACTGCCATACACAGAAGAAATACCTTCTGGATAGATTATTATAAAGCTATTACAATGGTGGTTATAAAAACTATAGGAAAATGAACAGAGTATTATACATAAAATTGCATAGAACATGGATGAAAGAAGAAATGAAAATATGCTAAGAGTAAGTAATAACTACAGTAATGTGACCCTAGAACTTTGAAAGGCTCCAGGGACATCTTCCTAAGGCTTCCTAAGGCTTCCTAAGGCTTCTTGGGGTTTTGGCTTTGCGTTTTTGACACAGGGTTTTGCTATGTAGCTCAGGCTGGTCTTGAGCTCACTTTGTATCCCAGGCTGACTACAAAGTCACAGTGATCTTCCTGTATTAGATTCCCAAGAGCTGGGATTACAGGTGTGCATACCACACCCAGTGGAAGAACTATCTTGGGCCACAAACAGAATGATATAAGTAACATTCCCTTTCATAAATATTTTCTTCATAACATAGATATGTCTAACTTGATGGTCAAACTACTTAATACTTTCTACTTTCTACCAAATATAATTTATCATCTTTGACAAATTAAGCTCTATAGTTCTTTAAGGGAATTATGACATAATTTGGTCCTTGGCTCAAAGTCAGCATATCTTCATGTGTCTGAGAGCCACAACCATAAACTCATTTCTTCCTAGGTCTTCCACTTCTTCTATGTCTACCACCACAAACACAGTGCCACAGGGCACAAATTTAAGTAAAGCTTTCCCAATCTACATATTTATAACAAGATCAAATTGAGGATATCAACTTTTTCTTGTTTTGTTAACATGGAAGCATATGATGAGAATGTCCTGCTGAGCAAGGTGGCACACACCTATAATCTCAGGAGGCTGAGGCAGGATGACAGCTAAATGTTCGGGGCTAGCCTGGGCTAAACAGTGAATTCAAGGCCAGCCCAACTACATGGCAAGAGCCTATTTCAAAACTAATAATAATAATAATAATAATGTCCCACTAATGAATGGTATATAAACACAGGCAGGTATAATAGTAAAATTACCACCTGGCATCAACTAAAAAATGAACAATTAATGAATATCATATAAACCAATCCATAAAAAGTTTCTTTTAAAATTCCGTATTTCCCAATAAAGAGAGCAAATTGAACCCAAGTGCGTAATACTACCCCACCCTCAAGTCACACTGTAATGGGAGCAAAGAAACGTTTCTGAAAATGTAAAGCACTCCAGAAAGAGAAAGGAACACAGTGAGATGACAGCATGCTGGAAGCAAAGAGTGCCTGAGCCAGCAGCCACTAAGCTGGACCAGAAGGTCTAGTCATGCTCAAGAATGCAGAAAGGATGTACCAGCAGTCAGGACACACCACAATGGTGACTCCCAGGCTCGGGACACTAAGAAGTATTAATCAGCTTCTCACTGCACCAGATTCATCAAAAATAGTTCTTTAAGGGCCAGCCAAATGGCTCATCTGCTTAGGCAGATGCAGGGGCCAGGAGCTCGATCCTGGGCCTGCCCTCAGAGCACCCTGAGCCCAATTGAGACTGGGTGTGGTGGCATGGGCCTGTAACCCCGCACTTGAGAGGCTGTAAACAGGAGGATCACAAGGAATCTGATCTACCCAGTGAGACTCTGTACACCCTGCCCTAAGTACAAACAAAAAACAGTTCTTTGATGGAGCTATAACCTGAGCTTTACCTAGAGTTTGAGACAATGAGATTTATCTATTCACCTCTAAAATATCAAAGGTGATACATTTTCCTTTGGGAATCAATGTTTAATCAACAATAACAAGTAGAAGCTACTGTGTTCTACATGAACACCTGCCACTGAGAATCCCTCACAGGCTTCTTCACCCATGCAGCCGCTTCCCTTGAACCCAAGCTCACACCAAACTAGACTGTGTCTTCAGCCCTCACGAGCACCTCCACTCTTCTTCCTTCCCCTCTCATGAGCCCATCAACTGAGGAGCAAGGACAGAAACCTGAAGGAAATTCTCATCCACATTACTTCCTCAACCACATCATGCAAACAAACTCACTGATGAAATTCAAAGCACACTATACATGGCACAAAATTTTCTTATATTTCAATTATAAATCTGGTTGGTTTTGAACATTCAATGAAGCTACCTATTTTTAGCAAATGGATTCTTTCACATTCACACCAAACACCTCCAACTCTTGCCTGGCAAGTGACTACATTTTACTAGTTTATACATGCCAGTAATGAGAAAATTTTTCTTTTAGTAAAAACGTCCTGTGGCTGTGTCCTGATAGCCTGCATTTGCTCTCAGGCCAAGGTGAGGCGTGGCACAGTAAGCTTGCAGCAGACAGGAAGAGGCAGGTGAGTTCAGTCTGCACCTAACACCCCAGCCAACAGGTAGGCAGGGATATGCTAGAGGAGGAAATGCCGAATCTGACGGAAGATGTGATTGGATTCGGCCACAACAACAAAGCCAACTGCACACTGCTGGATCTTTACATGCATTTTATCTGAACCACTACATATTACAGGAGAGAAAACGCAGCAGTCATACAAGACAATTCCAGCTGGGCAAGCACAGGGAGGGCTGGCAGGACACCCCCTACTAGAAGCAAAGCTGTGCGCTCAAACCAAGGAGAGAAGAAAGACCAGGGCACTTTCAAGGACTTGCACATTCTACTAATGATTAGCTTTATAGTTAACATATCTTTAAACAATGTCAATCAAAGAACACTACATATGCTAATACTAAAAGAATTATATCATTGAATGTGGGGTCATTTAACAAAGTATTTGCGGAGAAAAATTCAAAATTAAGGTATAGAGGTTAATATACAACTTGTGTCACATGAAATTGCTTCACAGGGGCCAGGGAGATGGCTCAGTGTAATAAGCACTTCCCAGGCAAGCACAAGGGCCTGAGTTCAATTCCCAGTTCCGCCAAAAGAAAAAAGAAATTGCTTCACAAAGCAAACATTAACCCATACATGTAATTTTTACTTAAAAAGGACATTTCATGGAAAAAAACACATAATGCTGAGTAGAACAATTAGAACATATTTCAAGCCAAGCTATTTCTTCTCATTTTCTGTAATGTTTTGTATAATGAATAAGACCAATTAAGTGTAAGCAGAACCCATAACTGCTGAGTTTTATTTTGCAATATGTCAAAAAACAGACCACCTCAACTCAGCTGCCTCTGCTGTGAATCACAGTTCCTACCTGCTTCTCAAGGGTCCTGAGCTACAGAGTTGGTTTCCTGTCCCAAGCTCCACCTCCTTCTAGGCTGCCAGTCAGTGCAGGCTTTCTCAGGTACTTCCCTCCACCCGGGGAGAGAACTCTGCTTAGGCCACATCAGTCAAGGCTAGCTATTCCTACCTTGACAGACCAGGGGAGGATGAGCGGATGGAGTACAACTGCTAGAAAGGGCTGAGGAAAGCATTTCTAGCTTGTTACGGGCTGATATGCAAGGGAAACCTCTTCAGAGCAGAAGCAGTGACAGAGAAGCTCAGACAACCATCCTGGAGCACAAGGGAAACCAAGAGAAGCTGTCAAACTAAAGGGGGCTCCACCTACCAGATGCGGATACCAGGAGCCCTAGAATGCCTGACTTGGCCTCCCTATTCTATGGCCTCCTCAATCTTTTGGGTTCAGGACATTTTTACTGAGCTTTGTGCTTGCAGAAAAGCAGCTAATTCAGGCAAACAGCTTTAGAAGGAATTAGAAACTCCCTAGGAAGCTCAGCTTGAGCTTAAAATCTAAGCAATCTGGAATTTATAGATACACATTTTTCTTAGTTCCAGTCACTCACCATTAAAAAATAATGGTCCTCAGGCTCAGCTCGAAGATATTTAAAAACCACTTGTTCCATGAACCTTTCCATAAGATCCCAGTCTTCAATGATTCCATGTCGTATTGGCCACTGAGGAAAAGAAACACAAGCATGTCCAGCTTTGGCTTGCAACAGCGAGAACAACTTGAGAGTGGGCAGAGAGGATACTGTGCTCAAGAACTACATAGCAAGAAAAAAAAACAGAAGAAGAACGTAGGCCCTGCCTGATGCACTGCGAAAAAAATGCCAGGCAGGTGCCTCAGGAAGGTGAAATTCCAAGCCAGAGTGTGGTCTGCTCCACCACCTCTAAGCCCAGGAATCACCTTTCCAGGGGGCACAGAAGAGGCTTACATAACATTCCAGCAATCGAGAAAAGGTGTTGGTCTCTTAAAAGGAAATACCCAACAATGAAGGTGTGTCTTCTTAATCAAGCTGCAATTTTCCATTTCTGACAGGTTCATGAGTCACCTTTCAATTTTCCAGAGGAAATCCTGCATCCTTATGCGATGGTATTCCCTCATTTGATTCTGCATTCCAGGAATTTATTAATTCACTTGGTTCTCCACTCACAAACACACCCATTCAGAAGCAAACACCCTGTTCAACCAAGAAGATAAGACCACATGCCACAGCTTATAATTTAGACAGAATTTCTAGACAACCTTCCATTCTGCCTTATAGATTCTATAGTGTGTGTTTTTGTTTTGTTTTTGTCTTTCTTAGGCAGGGTCTAATACATAATTCAGCAGTGACCCTTCCTGCCTCACTATGAAACTCCCAAAAACCCTCCTACCTCCACCTGCTGAGTGCTGGGATCACAAGGGTGTGTCACAGTGCACGGCCTGCTGCTCTGGTCTGCCTCTGCACATAAACAAGACACCACTGGCAGAATTTACCTTTGTAGCATAGGTAGGTTTGTCAATGGCTTCATCCCCTATGAAAAAGTCAAGGTCATCAACTCCCCTCAACACTCTCCGTTGGGCTTGGTCAACTACCTTTGCAGACTCTCTGATGGCAATACCTTAAAAATAAAAAAATGAAACAATTTTTAAAAAGCACAAAGATGTCTATCACTATGCACATTTATAAGTGAATCATCAGTCACTACGTACACATGGTAAGTTTTCAGTGTTAGCTTCATCTAGGATTAGAGGTGCTCATAGAAAAGAGACTGTTGAGAAGCACACGAAATAATTCAGAAACAAGTTACTATTTTCAGTCTTATTTTCAAACAGAACAAAGAAATTAAGCTGATCCTTTTCTTGGTTGTTTTTTATTTTGCCTGTTTGCAGTACTGGAGAATGAATCCAGAAACATCACCCTAAGCCACATCCCAGCCACTTTTATTCTGTAGCAGTGTCTTGCTCAATCACTACACTGCCCAGGTTAGGCTCAAACTTGCAATCCTCCTGTCTCAGCCTTCAAGTATTCTGGGATTACAAGCATACAACACATATGGCAACTCACCTGTTATTGATGGTAACATGACAGAACCATAGGGCCAGCCAGATATCTCAGTGGTCTAAAGCACCTGCTTAGAGAGCTTAGGCAGGCACAGGGGACCACAGGTCAATCCCTGGCACCACGTATCACAATACCTCACCAGCCCCACCCTCAGGGCAGGCTAAGCCAGCCAAAAAACAAAAGAAGACAGAACTATATTACTAAATTTTGCAGCTTTATCTGGAAAAATGTCTCAAGACAGTAAGTGAAACACCTTTGGATTATACACCAGTAGTTTAAGATTTTTTAATCAAGCTACAGAAGGGGATAATTCTAAACAATACACACAAGAGGACAGAAAACCAAAAAGACAGGCATGGTGGCGCATGCCTGTAATCCCAGCACTTGGGAGGCTGAGGCAGGAGGTTTGTTGTGAGTTCGAGACCAGCCTGAGCTACAAAAGTGAGCTTAAGGCCAGCCTGAACTGCATAGTGAGACCCTGTCTCAAAAAGATAAAAAAAGAAAGCCAAAAAAATGTTCATATGCTCTTAAGTCATTTTGTCAAAATTCTATACATGGGCCAGGGAGATGGCTCAGTAGAATAAGCGCTTCCCTGGCAAGTGCAAGGGCCTGAGTTCAATCCCCGGTTCCGCAAAAATAAATAAATAATAATAATATTAAATTCTATACCAGATAACTTTAAAATATATTTTTAACTTTGTTAACGGGGGAAATACTAAACAGCTGTGGCTTCTCACTGACAGGAAACCTGCTGCAAAAAGACAACCCCAACAATCAAACAGCCACAGCAGGGTATGGTGGTCACCCCAAAATCCCAACACCCTAGAGGCAGAACCATGGCACAAGAAACACAATAAACTGAAAGCTCTTCTGCCTGAGAGCTCCAGGTGTAAACCCCACCTCACCCCTCTCAAGCCCATCTGCCCTCTGAGAGCACCCTCTCGAAGGGAAAAGCTCTCCAGGCCAGTCAGGCTACAGACTCCTCTCAAAGAGGAACCAACTGAGTCCACTATAAATTAACTCCAAAATAAGCAAACACACACAAATATTTCTGAAACTAAAAAATTCTAAATATTTCTCCATGAAGCTAAAAGAGCTGGCTGTCTTTTCCTCAGCAAGGCATTTGGAAGCGGCAGGACAATAACAGCTCTGTGTGAGCCCTCCCTCCCTCACACACTGCCATGCAAGTGCCCAAGGTCCACAGCTTCCACAGGTGCAAAAGCTCACAGAGGAGAGGAGGGAAGAGGGTCTCCAGAGTCGGGAAGGGGTGTGGGTGGGTGCACAGCTCCAAGTCTGGGGCCATGCACAGCACAGCGGAGAAACAACACATGGCTGAGGAAACTGGCCCTGTCACTGCTCAGACACACACAGACAACACCCAGGGCCCAGGGAGGAGGGAACAAGGAAAATCACAACTAAAAACTGTACTTTTAAAAAAGATTGTTACTAGCTAGGCATGGTGACACACCCTGGCAATCCCAGCACCCACGAGGATAAAACAAGAGGATACCTGTGAGTTCTAGGCCAGTCTGGGCTACACAGTAAGACCCTGCCTCAAAAAACACAAACAAGAAAAAGTAAGGCCAAGGAGATGGCTCAGTGGAATAAGTGCTTCCCTGGCAAGCACAAGGGCCTGAGTTCAATCCTAGGTTCCGCCAAAAAAAAAAAAAGTGAATAAAAAACCTGAGTTTCCAGGACCCCATCAAACGACGGGCAGCGGGCAGACCAGCCTTCCCTCAGTTCATTTAGGCTCCCTGCTTCTAGGGCCATCACACTCAAAACTCCTCAGGACTCCCAGGACACTGGAGGCTCATACAGCAGCTTAGCTGAGAAAGCAAGGAGCAGGACCCTAAGGTAGAGGAACAGAGAACAGACTGTAAAGAATGTCTAAATTCTCCATCTTAGAAAGCAAGGAGGGAGACAGGGCTCCCACCTGTGAAAAGGCTACTGCCTTTCTGCGGAGTGGGCCACCTTCTCTGTCTGTCTGAGTTTCTCCCCCCACTATCTCTGCCCTCCATTCCATGCCCTGCTGACCTGTCTGGGAATTCTCCTGTCATGATGATGGGACTTAGCAAACTTGCAACTTGCTCTACAGATGGGGTGGCTCAGACTCCCTACTTCCACTGTGGGAGCCTCCTGAGATCCTACTTAGTCACAGACATCTGACACATGAGTTAAGGACTACTGACAATATCTCCTAGAGTAGACCCCAAACACAGGCTGCCACTTCAAGCTACAGATTCCACCCTCCAGGATATTCAGAATTACACATGTGTTTAGAATTAAACTATGACACCTCCAAAGACTACCAGCAGGTGAGCGTTGTAGAGTACACCTGTAATCCCAGATCCTGGGAGGCTGAGGCAGGAGGAAGACCAGCCTGTGCTACAGTGAGATCCTGTCTCAAAAGCAAAACAAACTATTTCCAAGAGATTAAAAAAAAAAGATTTAACAATCATTAACATCATTCAGCTATGCCAAGAACTTGAGGGTAATGTACTTAGTCAAAATAAAATCACCTTAAAAAAATAAACTCGGAGCCGGGCCTGGTGGTGCAGGCCTGCAATCCCAGCACTCAGGAGGCTGAGGCAGGAGGATTGTTATGAGTTCGAGACCAGCCTGAGCTACAAAGTGAACTTAAGGCCAGCCTGAACTGCATAGTGAGACCCTGCCTCAAAAAGACAAAAAATAAGTAAATAAATAAATAAATAATAAAAAATAAATAAACTCGGCAAGAAAGCCATGCCACTAGAAATTTAAATGAACAGTGCCTGACTGGCAAGCACAAGGTCCTGAGTCCAATTCCCAGTACCTAAATAAATAAGTATTTAAATGATAACAAAACATTCTACTAATTTGATTTGAAACTGTCTCATTGCTTTTTCTTCTTCAATAAAATTATGAAAATAAGGAAGTAAATAAATAAATGATAAAACAAACTTCATTCTTCCAAAAAAAACTTAATTGAAATACCTCAAAATCCTAATAGAACTATGTTTAGATAGCCCTCAGAATTTTTTTTTTTTAAAGGATACTTCTTTTATGGGACCAGGAAGATGGCTCAGTGGAATAAGCACTTCCCTGACAAGTGTAAGGGCCTGAGTTCAATCCCCGGTTCCACCAAAAAAAAAGAAAAGAAAAAGGATACTTCTTTTAACTAATATATAACATGTAAAACAATATACAATATATAATATATAAACAGTGAACATATATACAGTTGGGACAGCAGCTCAACAGCACAGTCTACAGAGGCTCCAAACTTCACCCTCAAGTGGTGGGAGAGAGATGCAAGATATGTAAGATAAACTCAACATCCCTTATATAAAGCTACAGAGACCAAGATGTGGTCCACACAGTCCACAGGGACACAACAGGAATCATGCAGAAGACAGACATCTGGATTTCTCACCAAAGAATGACCTGACCTCTACCTTCCCCCGGCCCCATTAACGCTGAGTCCTCACAACTGCACATCGGGACATAAGGGAAGGACCAAATCTGGCAGCAACACGGATGAGGGAACAGGGCATGGCAGACTGCCTGGGGGTGTGGGTGGCATCTGTTTATTAAAAAGCCCCAGGACACAGGCACAGAACAGTTTCCAAAGCCCTGCACATGGGACCAATCAGCACTGTGTTCAAAATTCTTCATGTGGGACAGCGAGATAGCTCAGTGGATTAAGCGCCTGCTTTGGCAAGTGCAGGGACAAGGGTTCAATTCCTGGTCCCAAACACCACACCAGCTCCAGGGCGCACTGAGCCAGCGAATGAGTCCAAGCATGTTGGCTCACTCTGTAATTCCAGCACTGGGGAGGCTGAGACAGGAAGATCACCACAAGCCCAAGCTCCATAGGGAGACCTTTTACCAAATTCATAAACGAAAAAAAAATTTTTTCTTGTGAGAGGATCACTGAGAGTTTGAAGACAGACTGGCCTACACAGTTGAGTCAAGCCCGGCCAGAACTACACAGCAAAACCTGTCTAAAGAAAAACAAAAAATTTTCTCGAAAACTTGAGCAAGTTCTTGACAGCCAGCTCAGACCTGATGTGAACCCAAGGAGTGTGACGGACAACAGAACGGTAACTATCAATTTCTCTGCCACTGTGTGCTCAGTGCCCCACACACACACTACAGAGTTTACTTCTTTTCTTTCTTTTACTTAGCCCAAATTCACTCAGTAGAGCGTATTCTTTTCCACACTGCTTTTTGCACTTGTTTTGACCAACCTAGAAACTAACTCCAAAAGACTCCAGCACCCCAAAACCTGCTAACAAAAGGTGATTCTCCTTAAGATCTCAAAGTATTTTACCTAAATGTCCAGGCTTCAGTTTAAAAAAGAAAATCTCAAACTAAAATAAACAGTCATAGGTCAATAGAGGTACCACTTAGAGGATAGAGCCTTTGGCTACAAAGTCCAGTAGAGACACAAACAGACAGACAGACAGAGATTTAAACATCCCATATGTCTCACACATTCAGAGAAGACAGCATTCATGCTTGCAGGGACTCCCAGCTGAGTTCACAGCTGCCAAGGTGAGCCCCAGATGGAGGCAGTGGAGCCCGCCCTTTCTGGGAGCATGCATTTCGCACTCTTGCCCTCTGCAGCCCAGGCAGCCAGGCTGCGCAGCTCTCCCCACCTGGCCCCTCCAACACATCATTTTTGTCTTGGAGCCAAGTGAGCAGACTGAACTCCCAGGAACCATGAGCTAAAGTAAGCCTCTCCTTAAATTGTGACAGATATCCTATCCCAGGAAGAGGGAGTGAGCATTACAGAGCCACAGAGGAGATACCTGCCACAACTCAGTTCATAAAGCATCACAAAAAATACCAAAAATTGTAACAGAAAAATGAGCAAAGAAGGCAGGTGCAGCAGCACACCTCTGCAATCACAGCACTCCAGGAGGCTGAGGCAGGAGGATGGCCATGATGGCCAGCCTGAGCTATATAATGATCTCAAGGCCAGCTTAACCCCATAGCAAGACCCTGTCTCAAAAAAAAAAAAAAAAAAAAAAAAAAGACAGCAAGGATGTGAACAGGCCAAAAGTGGTACTCAACCTTATCACTAATCAGAGAAACTAAAATTTTAAAAATCATCTTTCATTAGACTGGAAAAAAATGAAGTTGAATATTACTAGCTGCTGCAAGGGTCAGGTGGAAGCACAGCTCTCGCACATCACTGGATGTCACCGCTATGTAGACGCATCTCCCCTAGGCTGATGAGTGCATATCCACACACACATTTAGAAACAATCTAACACTACCTAAGGAAGATGAAAGGGTGCATACCCCATGATGAAGAAATGCCATTTCTGATTATTCCCTCTGAAGAGAAATGATACATGTATGCAAGGGGACATTCATTACCAACATTCTGCACAAAAGAAAATTGGGAAATGCCCTTTATATCCATCTTAGAATTTGATCTAAATTTAAACAGACCAGCACTGATAAATATTAAACCCAACATTGAAGGTCTTTTAAAAGATAATGCAGATAGTACAGAGTCATTTTAGAAACACTTAAGCTAATGAAACAACATGCCATATCTTTGTACATATAACTTACAGATAAAAAATGGGGGCCGGGAAATGGCCCTCAGTAGAATAAGCGCTTCCCTGGCAAGCACAAGGGACTGAGTTCAATCCTCAGTTCCACAAAAAAAAATAAAAAAATAAAAAATTAAAATAAAAATAAAAAATGGACCAGAAAATATGTGTCAGAGAAGTGAGCTGGGGGAGATAAAGAAGGGAGTGTGGGGACTCAGTCTGTAGGACACGATGCACCATCATGTCACCTAAGGAAGGACCAACTCTGAGGAGCAGCACCAACGGATGTCACCGCTGTGTAGACACACCTCCTAGGTGATGGAACAGTACAGTACCATGACACAAGCAGCCCATCACTGACCAAAACTCTGCCTCAAAACACAGGTCATGTTTATCAACTCTGACATGAGTAGACAGCACTGCCAACGTGCTCAACCCAGGAGCGGGCCCATGCAACCTTGAAATACTTTCTTTTGTTTTTTTTTTTTTTTGCCAAAATCAAAATTTTAAGGTTCGATTTCATAAAAATAAAGTACATGTCACAGTGTAGGTTCTTCCTGCAAGCTGGTCTTCCCTGGGTGTTAGGCCTTCCGCTGCATTGCCGTGGGGCCTCAGACCCTAACCTCTGCCACATCTAAAGTTCATATGCTTTTTTTCCTGACCTCTTCCTACTCCTTCTGTCCTCTTTTTCCTCTGTCTTACAAGTTTATGATTCTCAATAGTCTCTACAACTTTAAAATGAAAAAAAAAAAAAAAAAGCAAGAAAAAAATTTCTTGCAACAACTGAGCAAATTCTGCGTAGCTCAAACCAACCAGACATAGCAGAATTGGAATGGACGTAGGGCCTGTCTAGTTCTAGAGCTCAGGCTCCAGAGGGCAAAAACAGTGTGAATGCTTCATTATGAAAAATGCAAGTGAAACGCCTAGGAAAGATGCTCCAAGTCCATCACCCTGCCAGCCACACCTGCTGTCCTGGGCTATGGCCTTCAAGATCTCTCCCTGGGCCTCTGGTGGTCACGGAAGGCCCAGCTCCAGGCTCAGCACAAACATGCACACATGCACAAAGGCTTTTCTCTCCCTCTCCATGTCCCTGCTGTGACCAAACCCAGGCCTCACCTATACCAGGCAAATGCTCTATCCGAGCTACACCTCCAGTCCAGCTTTCCTCTTCTGTTACCACAGTAGTATTAGTCCTACAATTCATCTTGTGAGACCTCTGTAAAGAGAAAACGTTCTACTCCCAGGAAGCATAACCAGCAGCAGAACAAGCACCCAAAGAAACCAAGGCCCACACTTCTGCCAAACATCTAACCTTTCTCTCCTGGAATCCCTCCATCTCTTACAGCCACTGCAGCAACACTGTGTTTACTCTCACCTGACATTTTTATTGTCTTTTAGTTTCTGCCATTACTGAGGTTCTGACAGCCCCAGTCTATGAGCTCACCTGTCTTTGACAGTGAATGAAATCCTGCTAATAACTGTCTTCAGTTTTGTTCTGTTAATGATGACAGGTTAAACGGTGCAGCTGACTGCCTACTGCTGACAGTTTAAATGGCAGCACATTATAGAAGAAAGGCACAAGGTCCGTCTTTCTTAGTGGATGCACCTAACTAAATTAAAATCTCATCTTCTGCTTTAAAAAGCTAGAAAGTCAAATTTGTCAACTCAGCATGGGGTATTCACATTAACAAAATTCCTATAGGACACCAACTGCTGTGGGCAGAACCATGTCCCCTGGCAAGCACATGTGCTAACACCCCAAGTCCCAAGTGCAAGGTGACATGGGGAGCTAAGGGCCGAGGGCCCTAACCCTACAGAAGTGGTAGCCTAGAAGATGTGCCAATGAGCTCCTAACTCCCCACTTTCTCCCACAAGGAAGAGGTCAGAGGGGACCCACTGGGCAAGCCCAGAAAGAGACCTCACCAGAAACCAATCGTGACAGCACTTTGAACTTGGACTCCAAGTTCCCCAAACAGTTCTGGGTAAAATAAATTGTGTTGTTCGAGTCATCCACACCATGGTATTTTGTTACGGCAGCACAAGCAAAGCTCCAAATGCATAAATTTAACATAAGGACACAGCAGACAACAAAGCCTATCGTCCAGAACAACTCATCTGTGGCATCCAAGTGCTTGACAAAAAATCAAAACTATGGTCCAGCAAGCAAGGAACTAGAACAAGGAAATGTAACATTCTCAAGGAACCAGGATGCCCTTGCTACTGACTGTCCTGAATAAATGCGAATCAAGCCACTTCTGTCCTGGTCACAGGAGCCTGCTGTCACAGTAGCACTGATCTCCTAGCCACTGACAGCTTCCAAGGTCCCAGCTTTACTCCTCCTGGAGATATGCTATTTACTCTCGGGCAAACTACCCCCAAATGATAACACAGGATCAGATGATTACAGGGAATTCTACACATAAACATCTTCCCTAACCTGGGAGATCTGTGTGGAAAATCACATGAACTTATGCTAATATGTAAGGTCCTTCTTTTGAGCTTATCACTTTCTAAAGAATAAAAATTAAAAACAACACTTCTCAACATAACAAAAGCTATCAACTTCTCTCTCTCATTTCCAACAATTTTTGTTTTAAATCTTTCAATATAGCAAATAGTAGTATCATGGATATCATAGTCCATGAAGTTGCTAAGCCATCAGAATAATACTCAAAATTACAAACGGGGCCTTAAAGAACCAAATATACTTTTTCTAGATAGTTCAGGCAGGCACTTAGGATTGAATAAAAAAAACACTGCCAGCCATCCCCAAGATAAAAACTCCAGTAACAATGACAAAAAACTGTTTTCTAAGCTGGGCGTGGTGGCGCGTGCCTATAATCCCAGCACTCGGGAGGCTGAGGCAGGAGGATTGTTGTGAGTTCGAGACCAGCCTGAGCTACAAAATGAGCTTAAGGCCAGCCTGAACTGCATAGTGAGACCCTGCCTCAAAAAGACGAAAAAAAAAAAAAAAAAAAAAAAAAAAGCTGCATTCTTTAGAAGGGAATCAAGACTAGAACATTGGGAATTTTCAGGTTATAACTACTGAGCACCATGGTACATTAGGAACTGGGTGTCAAAACAAGTAACCCTCCCAGTTACTTGGACAATCTTCTGAAAGAAGACAGTGGGTCAATTAATATACCATAAAAAACAAGAGCTGGAATGCTTAGGAATGAGAATGCTCCTGAGAAACACAGCCTTTAAAAACCAGAGTAGAGCTTTACTTACATGAAGGGATAATGAACTGGGGCTCAGTGTTGCCTGCGTAGCCAAGCTTGGTATACCTAGAAGCACAAAGTCATCAACACATGTTTAGGTCACAATGCTCTTGGCCAGATCCCACGCCGGTCTTTATCAATAATCTCTCCAACTCTTAACACATACTCCCTTGAAATTAGAAATTGTGATCACTGAAAATCAAACACTAATTTCAAAGAAAGTTTATAAAATTTAAAATGTTTCCACTAGAATAACAGATACACTAACATTTAAATTACATTCATATATTCCTAATGATTTTAAAAGTGGTTTGGGGGCCACGCGCTTGAGGCCCCCTTTCATTCCCCTTAGTAGAAGCTTCCTCCCAACACAGCTAACCTGACCTGAAAGGCTCCTGCCTCCTCTTGTAAACAAGGAAAAGCAATAGTCTGCTTGCCTCTGCCAAACAGGAATAAGTTTTAAGCCTTTATATTCTTTTAATCTTTACAAAAAACTCTAAGAACGTAGATATTATTCCTATTTTGCAGACTAAAACCTAAGTCATGAGAAGTTAATTAAGCTGCCTGAGTGAAACTACTAATGAATGACAGAAAAAGAATACACAGGCTCACTCCAGCACCAGCTCTGTAGGAAGTACACTAACTTCCCAAACTTCCTGAACTTTGGGGCTGAGGGGGGATTATATAATTTTCTTTAAATGTCATGGCATATGTCTAGAAACAGCTCCTGCCATCTCCTGAGACTCATCTGACAGAAGCATATCTTTATCATCTCATTTCAGAAGAAGCCCATTTTCTGTCAAGATATTCCGTATGATAGATTCCAAAAAGTCTTTACTAAATAAATGCCAAAATACTACTATCTGTTCCAGAAGCATTTGCTAATCTCTTAAATGTGGGGGGAGGGGGCACCATTCCAACCATCTGCTGAAAGGAAAAATTGAGAAGAATTAAGTAAAGCAGAAAGACTTAGGAGCTCTTTCGTTCACACTGCGGCTGCTCTAATTAATAGTAACATTTGACAACTGCACCATTACATTGTAATAATGCTCACAATGAACAAAACATTCTCCAGCAGCATCAAAGTAACTTCAACAACTGATCCTCTATCACAGTCTTTCAAGATATTTGACACTTTTTTTTTTTTTCCTTCTCTTCTTTTTGTTTTTTAGTTTTTGAGACAGGGCCTTGCTATGTAGTTTCAAGCCTGGAAATCACTATGCAGCCCTGGCTGATTTTGTATGCTTATTTTCTGGGTTTTTTGGTGTTTGGTTTTTGGCATAACCAGGGATTGAACTCAGGCCCTTGTGCTTACCAGGCAAATGCTGATTCTACTGAGCTATCTCCTCAGCCCCTGAGGCTGATTTTGAACTCATGGTAATCCTCTTGCCTCAGCCTCCCAAGTGCTAGGATGACAGGTGTGCCCGCCCCAAGTATTAATTTTTTTTTACAGTGAATTTCTAATTCTAATAAATTAACTTTATGATCTATGAATGTACTTTGCCATCCGCCAATGTATTTTCAAATATGTACAGTGAACAGACAGGGCTGGTAAACAAAAGCTCTAGTGAGCTAACTGGGGCCACACCTTGGAGCTCTCCTTCCCTAAGCTCCAGATCCTCCTGCTCAGGGTCCACAGCAGGCCTGGCCAAGCCCACCAGAAGCTTCTCCAGCCTACGAAGGGAAGTGCTGGGGACAGAGCACATGGCCAAGCACTACCTCAAGTCACCCATACAAAGGCTCAATACCTACAGGGAAGAAGTTTCTAAGCTGGGAAGTGGGGATCAGGACAGCATCTTCAGAATGGATACAACTCAGACTGAAGTTCAACATGGACTGACTCAAAAATGATACTTTATTATTTATTGATTGATTGATTTTTTGTTGGTGGAACCAGGGATCAAACTCAGGCCCTTGCACTTGCCAGGGAAGCGCTTATTCTACTGAGCCGTCTTCCCAGCCCCAACTCAAAAATGACAGACCCCTTAATGGACTCTAGAGTATGCTCCAGACAATAAACATACCTACACCAAACTACTGACTCAGGACTAAAGCAACTTACAGAAGTTCAGATGTTGGGCTAGGGAGATAGCTCAGCCGGTCTAAGTGCCTGCCTGGCAAGCAATAGGACCCAGGTTCGATCCCAGTACCACATGCTATCCCAGCCCCGAAACCTGAGGTAGTGGCACACACCTATAATCCCAGCCCTGAAACAGGAGAATCACTACTGTCTGAATTGTGTAGCAAGACCCTGTATCAAATAAATTAAAAAAAAAAAAAAAAGAATTCCAGGCATCGTTAAATCAAATCCACTCCCCAACTGTAACTGGGAAGATTTTGCTCACTGTGTAGCACTGGGAACTAAACCCAGGGCCTTCACAATGAGCCATCATTTTTAATTTGTTTTGTTTGGGATTTTTTAAATTTATTTCATTAGTACATATCTGTCACACATACTGGTCATGTTCAGCATAAAGAATTTGTACCTTTTTTTAAAAGGTACAAATCTACCTTTTTAAAATTTATTTAAAAAATTTAAAAGGTACATAATCTACTTTTTTTTAATTTATTAATTATTTTTCCTACCTTCAACCCTCCTTTCTTCCTCATTTCCAGGTTACTGCGATAACAGACAAGTACCAGCACATCCAGTCAAACAGGCCACATCACTCAAGGCCCAAAATAATTATGCATTTGCCCTTAAATCCCTGAAATAAATCTATTTTCCCACATGGTGAGAGTTTGGTGACAACAGGAGCAGAGTCCTTCACAACTTCTGTCTCTGCTCCCTGGCACCATGCATATCTGCTATGTTATTTTTTGTGCCGAGTTTTTATTAAGACAACTCATTTGGCTGGCTTCAAATCCCATCTGAATTGTTTGCTGGCTACTTCTGGATGTCTGTTTCCCCCTCTGCAAACAGGGATCATTATCTAATCTCCCTCCTGCGGCTAATATAGTGGAATGAGCTAATATATGTAAAAACAGCAGAACTGCGCTGGTATTACAGGTCAGGAGTACAGTGCCTGCCTGACAAGCACAAAGTCCTGAGTTCAACTCCTAGTGCCAAAAAAAAAGGTAGAACAATGGTGTCTATATACATTTCAGTTATTAGTTTGCTATTATTTGTATGTTTAAATATTTCCTTATTAAAATCTGGAAAAGGCTTAACAAGAAATATTCTAGCTGGATGTGGTGGTGACACCTGTAATTCCAGTACTCAGGAGGCTGAGACAAGATAACCACAAGTTCATGTTCCCCCAGGGTAATTTAGAGACCCTGTCAAAACATTTAAAAAGTAAATAAAAAGGAATGTAACTTCGTAGAATGCTCCTGGATATGATCTCTGGCAGTGAAGAAAAAAGAAAAAGAAATTCATCTGTTCCAAACATGACTTTCAAATAAATTTTCAGTTGCCTGACCTTGATTTTTTTGGTCAGGCAAGCTTAAGATCATTTGGGAAGGTGGCCACGAAAAACCAACCAGCCCTGTGCCAATCCCTGGTTCCTGGCCCCGTGCAAGGCTCATGAGAGGGAGCGTTCAGAGAAGCACCCTGGCACTGTGTGCTCTATGAGCCTCCCCTCCCCACGTTTCTGATGGTCAAACCAGAACCACAGTCCTAACTTAACATCTCAGGCCACTGCGTGGCATCTTTACAATGTGGGAGCTCCCTCCCCATGTCCACATCCTAACAAATTAATCACCAATCACCACATTTACCAAATAAAACACATCCAGATGTTGAAGTTTAAAACTAATGAGAAACTTAGAAGGACTCAAATGTATCAGTTCTATCTTACTATCTAACAATGCAAATTTACGTATCCCATGAATTAATTTTTCCATTCAAATTATTTATGCAATGTAGCAAGTATAGCCAAAAAAAAGGTCTAGACTCAACTAGTAGTGTAAATAACCTAAGCTCTAAACAGATTAAGAGGGCCGGGCGTGGTGGCGCATGCCTGTAATCCCAGCACTCGGGAGGCTGAGGCAGGAGGATTGTTGTGAGTTCGAGACCAGCCTGAGCTACAAAGTGAGCTCGAGGCCAGCCTGAACTGCATAGTGAGACCCTGTCTCAAAAAGACAAAAAATAAATAAATAAATAAATAAATAAATAAACAGATTAAGAACAATTCTTACAGTTTTAATGATTTCATAATATCTCCTCTTGAGTAATTATAACTGATTTAGAACCCTCTATATCTAGTTTTAAAATTTCCTACTATTGCATATTACTTTGTATTTATCTGTACTCAATTTTATTTCCATTCTGTTGTCTAGCATTATTAAAAAAATAAAAGGAACATTTAATCCTTATGATGATGGGGGCACAAGTCTCTTCAAACAATAATGAAATTGCCCCAACAACTCTACTAAAATCAGCAATAATCTACAAAGACCTGCAAGCACTACTTTCATTTAACCTGTTTTGGAACTTAACATTCACTGGGTATCACAAATCATAAAAGATTAAAAGGAATATTGTAGAACATAAGTTGAAATATATTTATAAATGACCACTGTACATCCAGAATACAGTATAAAATTAAATGCTATAAGCAACATGGAATTCAGCAAATTACTAATTATTACATGAACAAATACCAACAACTAAGAGGCCTAAAAAGTTATAATCCCAGCACCTTTGTAAACTGAGACAGGAAAACCACAAACTTAAGCCCTGCCTGGGCAACTTGGAGGAGACCCTGTCTCAAATAAAAAATGTAAAATGCCTGGGGTCATAGTTCATGCAAAGACAGTAGGTCCAATCCATATACTGGGGGAAGAAAATCAACTATGACCTTGAACTTGCTTATTCAGTCCAGAGGCTTCAGATGAAGAGATCCCATTTAGAATGGCAATAACTAAGGAACAACACTACCTTTAAGAATAAACAAAGCTGGACATGGTGGCACACACCAGGCCCTCAAGGATGACGTAGGAGAGTCACTGAGAGTCTGAGACCAGACTAGGCTACAAAGTGCGCTCAAGGTCAGTCTGAGCTACACAGTGAGATGCTGTCTCAAAAAAGAAAATAAATAAATAAACTATATGGGCTGGTAGCACTCAGAGGCTGAGGCAGGAGGATCACTGTAAATTAGAGGCCAACCTGACCTACTTATGAGTTCAAGGGCAACCTAAACTACACAGTGAGACCCTGTCTCAAACATAATTAATTAAATCAATTAAACAATGTATAAAAAACTCTCCACAAACAAGCAAAGAAACTGAGACAAACCTACCTCTCAGAGTAGGTTTCTTTAAGAGAAACACTATTATTAACTCCACCTGCAAGTTTAACAAAAAGAAAGTCTAGGCTGACCCTGAAAGAGGTAGGAAGTTATGTAAGATTAAAAAGGCAAAGAGTCACTCTGCAGGAAGTTTCACATTATTTACTGTCATGGCTGTGTGCCAGTGTGCCCCCAAGCCCCATGAAGTCCTAGGCAGGGCTTTTTCTGAGGTGACTGCATCTAGGGTATGTGATGCTAGGTTGGTTCATGGTGTAATGTGAGATTTAAAGAGCACTAGGACTAAGGGTGTGAGTGCTGCCTGCTGAGTAGTGGGATAAAATAAAAGGAGTACAGAGCTCTATTAAGGTCCCTTGTTTGCTTTCTTATCTCATGGGCACCATGAATTGTTCCTATCTTCAATGCCCATCATGCCACTCTGCCTTGGAGCCAGCTGATTATGGACTG